>CAUYQV010085690.1:0-63363 GCA_963574575.1 Galagoides demidoff
ATCTAAAAAATAGAAAATTTCAACATATAAAAGGAAGATATAAGTGGAAATTTCAGATCTGAAATATAAAATGATGACATTTATAATAGAGCCTTATTACAATGTATGACTTAAGACTCTGATGAAGACGAAAGCAGAACCAATAAATGGGAAGTGAGTAGCTTGGAGAAAATGATTGAAATAGACAAATTCGAACCACTGGGCATAGAGAAATTCATTCAACATTCATGTTATCAGAGTCCTGGAAGGAGGAAGGGAAGAAAAAAGGGCTGAAAAAAAAAATGCTCAAGGAAATGATCCCTAAAAATGTCACATATTTAGCAAAAGAAAGAAACCTACAAGTTCAAAAAACTGACACAATAATAAATGAGATAAACACGAAGAATTCGTGCCATAACGAATCATAGTCAAACTTTTGATAACCATAGATGAAAAATATTGAAAGCAGTGACAAAGAAATGAAAGTTTGCCTGTAAGGTAAGTCCAACTCAAAGGACAGAGATTTTCCATTAAAACAATGGAGACCAAAAGGCATTTTTTAAGTGCTAAAATAAATGAACTATCAATATAGAATTATACATGCAAAGATAAATATATATCACATTATATATGTTACATTATTATATTAATTTATATATTATATAATTTATGTTTTATATATAATTTTTTCTTCATTGATAATGTATATAAAATATAAAAATTATGTAATATACAACATTTATATATCATATATAAATGCATTATATAGGATATCCATAAAGTTCATAGGCAATTTAAAATACTTGACTACAGTTGTCTATATATAATTAGAGACTATATAGTATAGTAGACTATAGTTTTCTAAATATAATTCATATATGATACATACATTTTGTATATTATGTAATTTTTATATTTTATGTACATTAACAATGAAGAAAAAATGAAGATATTCCAGATAAAAATGAAAACTAAGAGAATTATTCTTAAAAGGATTTACTCTAAAGAATTGTTAAAGAAAATTCTCTAAGTAGAAAAGAAGCAATGGAAGAAGAAACTCTGAAATATCAGTAATGGAGAAAGATTATCCAGACTGAATAAAGAACACAGTAAGAAAATCTGGGTAAATAAACTATACTTTACTTCTTCTATTGAGATTTCTAAGCAATGTTTGAGAGTTGAAGCAAAAATATAACACTGTCTGATGTACATCTGAATGTAGATAGAAACAAAACTTATGAAAATTATATGATAAATGGAATAGGGTAAAGGGATATAATAGAATTTAATGTCTCTATACTTCACTCTAATATGACCAACATACATGTTAAGTATATAAAGTAATTTAGGTGAGCAACCACTTAAAGAGCTAACAATAAAAAGATACACTAAAAAAATACTGAGTTAAAACAATGAAATTCTAGAAGATCTTTATAAAACTCACAGAAAGACAAAAGAATAGTCGATAAAATAAGAGCAATAAATATAAAATTAACAATTAAATATAGTAAAAAGAAGTTTAATGTTTAAGCATTATTCAATGAACAAATTATTTATAAATGCCCTAAATGCACCAATGCAAGGGGTAATATTGGCTGAGATGGGAAAAATACGACCCAACTGTATGTTGTATATGTCCAGATATAGAGATGAATTCTATCAAACATTGAAAGAAGAATCAGCACAAATTTAACACAGTCTTCAGGAAATAGAAGGAAGCAGTGCCCAGTTCACTTTAGAATTACCCTGATTAACAAAACCAGATGAAATACTGCAAAAAAAGGCAACTATACATCCATGTCCCTTCTGAATATAGACACAGAGCTCCTTAACAAAATATTAACAAATAGAATTCAATGATATATAAAAAAGAATTATAGATGATAACCAGGTATCTTTTTTTACAAAAATTCAAAGAAATTTCAATATTCAAAAACTAATCATTATTATCCATTTTATAAGAAAGCTAATGAAGGAAATTTACAGAATCATGTACTTTATTGTAGTAAAACCTTTTGACAAGATCTAATGCTCCTTCATAAATAAAACACTCAGAATTATTGACATAGATTGGGACTTTTTCAACTTGATAAAAAAACATTTATAAGGATCCAACAGCCTATATTGTACTTAGTGATTAGATGGAGTACTGTCCTCCTAAGATGAGAAACTAGGTCAAGATGTTCATTCTCACCATTCCTATTCAAAAAAGTGGTAAATATTGTAGCCGATTCATAAGGCAAGACAAATAACTAAAGGGCCTATGCTTGGAAAGGAAGATGGAAAGCTGCTCCTATTTTCAGATGACAAAAATCATTGTTTTTTTGTTTTTGTTGTGTATGTACTTTTTTTCTTATTTTCCTTCTAATTAAATAACAATGTAAAACACAGCCCAGAAGAAAGACAATAAATTTGCTGGAGGGTGCTATTGTTGTTATATTAGGAAAACGGTAACATGCTGATGGACTCCAAGAAGACCCATCTCATAGGGAGTTGCTGGGGAGCTGAGGGGGCACAGGAGATGCCCATGAGATCAGCATCTAAGGCAGGTAAAAGGGGTAACAGAGAGTAACATTGGTATTCTCTAGGGCAGAGGTAAAAGAAAGGAGGATAGTATTACTCTGAGTGGAGCTATTTAAACTGAGAATATTATTTTATACCAAAGAAACCCAAGAATGATACCCATTGTTCAGAAAATAAAAACTGGTTAAAAACACAAGAATGAAAGCCAGTGTTTTCAATAATATGAACCAGAGAATGGGTAGTTTTAAAAAATGTTTATAAGTGAAGAATCCAAAGTTTAAAAATTTGAAAATATTTTTAAATGTTATTCCTCAATTAAATAACTACAGAAAGAAATTGTTTGATTAAAAGTTATCAAAATTGATTACATTTACCTTAATTTCATACAATAATAAAGTTGTACATCATTTTAAATATTAGAATATTATTTCCCCACCCTGATAGGGGAGGGAAGGCAGCCTCTGAGTAGTGTGATAACCACGAGTGGCCCAAGAAGCCATGTGGGTGAGAAGAGCATGGTGGGGAGTGGAGAAGAGCCCATGCAGGAGAGTTAAGCTCCACATCCATCTCTTCCCCCTGGGATCTGCAGGTGAGGGCAAGACCTGCTGTTTAACCTAATTTCTCTATGACTTACAAAAAAAAATCAATCATTGTGTACACAAATAAATATCAAATATTTTTACAGAAATGAAAAAAATAAATATCACAACGCTGTACAACAAAGACTTGTGATATGTGAAGAATGCTATAATAAAGATTTTCCTGTTAAGGAAAGAAAAGATAGGGCAAAAGCATTTTATCTTTGAAACATTTGTATACATGTAGCATAGTGAATTAGTATTAACTATTTTAATGTAGTCAACTAAATGAATAAAAAAATCAGTCCAGTAATACATGCCTGAGATGTGTCTCTTTGAAGAACTTGATTTCCAACAATGGAAATCTCTACAATTGAGTAGATATAAATAAATGTCCGCAATTATCAGCAAAATTGAATGTTCATTTTATTTCAAATGTTCTCAAGTACATTTCTTTGTAATTGAGACATGAGTAAAGTATAGCATGGTACTAATAAATAGGCTCAGATGTGAGACTGCATGGTTTTATAATCTAATTCCACAATTTACCTGCTCTGTGATCGTGGTGAATCTACTTGAGCTTTCTTAGCCTTGAGCTTGCTCTTGTATATAAACTGGGCAAAAGCCGCTAAGACTAGAGCCTCTAAGAGTCTTAAGAAGATTTATTGAGGTAATTAATTGAGGTAATTCAAAAGGAATGATTAGCACAGTACTTTGAAAAATAAAGATCTTAGAAATGTTAACTGTTTCATCTGTTCTTTTTACCCTTGGTACACATCTCGTCTACTCCAGTCACATGATGATGATGTCACACCCTATGTTCTCATCCTTTAAGAGCAACATTGCTTTATAATGGGCAGCCCTGCCTTGAAATGTACAGGTTTTGAGTCATAGATCCCATATTTCATATTGGATGAAGCTGGAAAAGTTATTTAGCCTCTTTTTAATTTTCTCATTTTTTTCCTTCCTTTTCAAGAAACTATTTTTTAGAGCAGTTTTGGGTTTACAGAAAAACTGAACAGATGAGCTCTATGACGCACTGTTTTTCGTGTATCTCTAATTTGGAGGGCAGCAGTTTACCTTGTAACTTCAGTTCGCTGTGGGATTTGAGAGTTGGTTTTCAGTTCATTCACCTTTTTTCTCGTTTGAAAATATTGTTGCACTAAGGATCGGAGTGATGACATCCAAGCTCTTTATTTGTAATAGAAAAAACTGGAAAATGCTCATTTGTTTTAACCTCTTGGAGAATCTGTGTTCATAGATGTGGAGCTCACTCCCTCATGATCATCCATGCAAATGGGCTCATGCCAAGACTCCTTCTTAATTCCTCTCTCTCTGAGTAGTAGCAAACATCTGTGAGAGCCACCAGAATTCTTACCTATGCCTTGCCTTGTCAAGTTCTCCAGAAAGCCAAGGGAATTATCTTATGTATGTCCTAAGTATGTAGTAGGTGATAAATTCACTAGTTCAGAAATGGTCAGATACAACCTCAGAACCCTTCTGAATCCCACACTCTGAGGAGTCACTATCAAACCACTGGCATAGACTTGTGAGGTTGAATCAATTCTCCAACCCTCTACAAAACAATATCAGGAAACAGTATGTTAAATTAAGAGTTGTTTTTTTTTTTCCCACAAAATGTTACACTGTAGCTCAGGTAACAAATTGAACACAATTAGAGCACAATGCAGAGCGATTGTTTCACTTAAGATAACACTACATACTAGAAGAAATAAGAGCCTAATACAATAGAAGTTTATGTTTTATTCATATGAAGTCAGAACTGTGCTTTCCCGGAAGCAAGAACTCTCGTCAAACCTATTGTTAAGAACAGAGTTTTCCTCCCTTGTGCTGTGTCTTCCTTCCATCTTCTAAAGTTGTGCTGCTCATCAGCAAGGGAGAAGGGAAAGAGCTTGGAAGATCACGCTTGGGCGGGAATGGGGGAGGGATCCGAATATAGATAAATTGGATCCAAAAATTAGTTCAACTTCTTATAAGCTGTATGATCTGACCCAACTATTCAAGTTTTTTTTAAAGTCAATTTTGTCTCTAAAATTGTTGCAACAATACTTAGCAGCTTATAGCTGAAATAAAAGAATGTGACTAAATCCCCTAACAAGGGTTAACCATTCAATAGTCATTCAATACCTCTAGCCTTCCTCCCCTTCCGTTTTACAAAACAGAGTTTGATTTGATAATGTGGACTGTATGTATGTATACCCAGTGTGTGTATTCAAGCATATAAACAAACACACATATAATTACCTTTTGGCACATACTTGAGACATTTCTGCATAATTAATCATTTTCCAAAGCACTTTTAGATCCCTTGAAACTCAAAAGAGTAAAGAGGACTAGATAGGTTAAGTGTTCAGAGCAAGAACATTAAGTTAAAAAATGAAATTGTTCCCTTTCTTATTTAATTTCTGAAATTGTTATTTTTTGAGCCAAAAACAATTATTTTTCTCTTTCCATAGTTTGACTGAGTAGATCCATATTATAGTTGGGGAAGTTTACAAGGCAGAATAAGTATCTGCACTACTTTGGGAAGGATGGACAAGATCCAGATAAACAATGGACGGGTTGGAAAATCTTTCTATAGGCCAAAAATATTATTTGTTTATAACAATGTTTGGAATAAAATAAGCCAACTGAAACTTGCTTGGTGTTTCCCAAGACAGAGGAAAGAATTGCATACTTCCTCTGCTGAAGACTGAGGAAAGCATGTTTAAACTTTATAAAAGAAAATGACTTGATACTTATCAGCAGCTGCTTTAATTACTTTTATTCATTTAGGTTCACTTGTGAGCAACTCTTGGGGTACCTGATAGGACAATATAAAGTCAATGAGTTCTTGTTCTACATGACTAATCTTTTTACTCCCTGGACAGTCATTTTATAAAGGAAGACTCCTAACAGCATCGCCCTTAATTTCAATCAAGTTGTTAGCTGCAATTTCTGAGGTGTAAGGTCCGCCAAAGCACTGATGTAGGGCCATTCACTGTGCCCTTTACGTCTCCAATAGAATCATGCATTGGGAATTACTAGGCGCATAATTTAAATCCCATGATGCAAATGACAACAAGCCTCAGATCCAGGTCTGATGTTCATAGGTAATGAGAAAATCTGTTACACAAAAGACAATTTCCATGCTGAGACTGTGTGTGACAGAGTGAATACAACATAGATTTTGGACTAAAAAATTCTAGTGTGATAATGGCCTCCTCGCCTATTAACTTGGTTACTTACCTTAACCCATTTGGAACTTGCTTTCTTCATCTATGAAATATAGGTAAATGGGCCACGCAGGACTAGGGGAAGGTTACAGAGTGGAATAAGTGCTATAACCTTAGCCCTTTCTTTGGGAAGTGGAAGCAAGAGGATTGCTTGAAGGCTGGAATTTAGACCAGCCAAAAAAGACTAAGATTTCCTCTCCACAAAAAAATAGAAAAATTAGCTGGGTGTGGTAGCAGATACCTATAATCCCAGATACTCAAGAGACTGAGGCAAGATGATCCCTGAGCCCAGGAGTTTGAGGTTGCATTGAGCTATGATGGTACCATTGTACTATATAGCCTGGGTGATAGACCATGACCCTGTCTATAAAATAAATAAATGAATAAATAAATACACATACACAGATACTTGGTATGAAGCTGGATGAGATTTTAGGATCCTTAATTATGATAATTATGGAAATGATTTTATAAGTGGTAAACTCACATACAACTTTTATCAGGTAAACAGACCTTAAGTGGTTACTATGTATGAGGTAGTATGTCTATGCATGAAAATACACAGAAAAGTACCTTACTGTTTCTGTGCTCGAATTTCTTATAGTCTAGGCAGGAATTAGTAACAGATAATTTCAGCGTAATATGAGAAGGACCACTACCGTAATCAAAATTTGGTTTGCTCAATTAGTAAGGGGTAGACCTGAAAAGTAACTTCTAATCCTTTTAACTTCAGAGTTCCAGTACTAACCCCAGCACTAATCCACAATAACAGAGATGCTACTAGCATGCCAGGATGCCAACAGGTGTAAAGCTCACCCAACTTTGCCTTTATAGAGATTATAGAACATATTTACCGGAAAAAGTAAAAATTATTTTCTCAAAAAATAAAGTAAAAAGAAGTAAATGTTATTTTTTCAAATAAAGAAGGAGAGAGGAAAATTTGTAAAGAGGGGGAAGGAAATGAAAAACACAAATAAGCTGGAAATAGAAAGTTGAGCCCTAGAAATCTCGATGAGGCTTCTGATGCTGGAGTGTATTATATTCTTGATGCTACTGTAACAAATTACCATAAATTTTGTGTCTTGAAACAACACAAATTTCTCACCTCCCAGTTCCATAGATCAGATGCTGGGCTTTTTAGCAGGGCGATGTTTAGAATTTCACAATGCCAAAATTAAGGCGTCAGCAGCCTGCATTTCTTTCTTGAGACTCTGGGGATAAATCTGCTTCTAAGTTTATTGAGATGGTTGGTCCAATTCAATTCTTTGCTACTGTAAGACAAAGCTTCTGTTTTCTCACTGGTCATCAGCCAGATGGTCAGGCTTTGCTCCCAGAGATGTCCATGTTCTTCCTCACGCTTTTCACTAGACTCACAACCCTCAGCCTTTCTTAGTGGTGACTCTGGTCTGTCTCACACTTCTACTCTGTTTAACGTTTTATTCTGCCACAGGTCTCTGCCTCTAGTCAGTGAAAAGCTCTGCCTCTAAGACAGTGGTTCCTAATGCTGTGACCCTTTAATACAGCTCCTCAATTTTATGGTGACCCCCAACCATAAAATTATTTTCGTTGCCACTTCATAACTATAATTTGCTACTGTTATGAATCATAATGTAAATATCTGATATGCAGGATGTAATTTCATTGTTACAAAGGGGTCATGACCCACAGGTTGAGAACCGCTGCTCTAAGGGCTAGATTGGCCTCTCCCGGATAATCCACAAAATATTCCTTATTTAATGTCCTTAACTTTAAATGTATTTGCAAAGTCCCTGCATGGACATCTTTGAGAGACTATTCTGCCAATCACATGGAGTGTCTAGTGGGAAAGAATTGCTGTGAGTATTTATGGAAAGTACAGGTAATAGCTAAAATCAGAGGTTTGTCAGATTCCCATGTCCTTTACATCTTTTTGTGGTTACGTGTGCCTATCTGTTAGCTCCCAATTTTTAATGAGTATATGTGGTTTTTGTTTTTCCATTCCTCAGATAATTTGCTTAGGGTAATGGTCTCTATTTCTGTCCAAGTTGCTGCAAATTGCACCATAGGGAGGGGTAAAAACTTACCTCTTGGGTACAGTGAATGCTGCCCTCATGTCAGGCAAACTGAAAGCCCTGAATTCAGCACTGCAGAGTGTAACCAGGTAACAAAAATGTTATACTCCCTTAATATTTTGAAATTTAAAAAGGTGATGAGAAACCACTGAAAAGTTTTAAATGAGACAGTAACAGGATCAATCCTTCCTTTTAGGAAATAAACAGTGCTAAGTCCAAGAATCCATCACAGGGGAAGAGAAACTAGGGGCAGAGAGATCAATTAAGAAGGTATTTAAAAAGTCTAAAACCTAGGGTTGAAATGACCTTTAGCTGACTGATTTGGGATAAGAGTGTCTTATGAGGTTGCAGTCGAGGTGCACAACTGTTGTGTCATCAGAAAACTTAACTGGGCCTTGAAGATTCATTTCCAAGATGACTCACTCCTGTGCTGTGCCTGGCACCTGGTCCCTTGTGTGAGGCTAACAATGGAGCAGTTGGACTCCACTTTGTGTCTCGCTACTAACCACTTCATGCAATTACTGAAACTCAAAGTCACTTAAATCTGTGCCTGGCATATGTCAAATACTCTGTAAATGTCACCTATGATTTATTATTTTAGTTTTTGCTATAATACTATATGAACAAATTACTAAAGAAGACCAAATGAGGGAAATAGTGAATCAGAAGTCAGAAATAAATGAAGGAATACTAAGCGATTTTGAAGATGGGTTACAGTGGCTCTTCAAAATATGATCTCAAATTCTTACTGACATTTGTTTTAAACCTGCAAGTTAGTGCTTGAACTTAACAAACAGATACGAAAAAGAATAATTCCATTTAGCAGCAACAAAATAGACTAAACCATTTATATTCAAAAGAATGTAAGGCATATATACATAAATATGTACCTCGGATATTCACTTTACATACAAGTGGATATACTTGTATATAAAAATATACATATAATACATATGTGTGAGCAGGTATACACACACACACACATATATATAACTCTAGCAGTTCATAAGATATATTGTCAGACTGAAGGAAAAGAGGTTTAAAACAAAAGTCAATAAGAATTTGAGATCAGATTTTGAAGAACCACAGGAAAACATCTTCAAAAACATGCAGTGGTCAATTCTGTCAAAGAAATAAATATAAGTGAATGGCAGGGCATGCATTTGTGTACAGAAATTGGTTAAGGCTGTATGGAAAAGACAGGACAAAAATCTCTAAGTTTAAATGTCATGTTATATAATAAAGAAGTATCAAAATTTATTAAAAGTATCTGAGCAATGATGACTTTAATCAAGGAAATTAAAAATAAACTTAAATTTCTTTTGGAGACACTCCTAGAGCTAATATACATGGATAATATTCGGAGCATAACTTAATTATCACAAAGATTATTTATGGTGTCAGGGTTGTTTATTTAAATAAAAGCTTAAATTTCTTAAACAACCTTCATGATAAGTTTAATAATGTGATTCTGCAGTGTCGAAGACAATGAAAACATTTGTTTGAAATATCTTTGGAGTTTATTTTCTAATTAGAAACACCAGCTTGAACCAGCTTAGTTGTTATGAGATATGGCTCAAATCCCTGAAAAGTCATCAAATCCCCCAGAAACCTCACATGTTCATATTTTGCATTTTCCCAGTGGAGTGAATATCAATATACATCTCATCACTCTTGTAAACAGAGTTGATTCAGTTGGCAAACCACATGATTCCCTTGACAGTACCACTGCCATATGTCACTATATCTTTTTCATTATTTTTCTGCTTTTAACAAAGAATTATTGTTCATTTTATCTGATTTCTCATTAAAATAGTCTCATAAACTCAGTATCATATACTCTTAATAACAGGGAGTCATTAAGAAGAATTGGTTTGGGGTAGTATGAAGTTTGAAAGGTCCCTAAAATCTATGGCTAGGTTGACTAAAGAATGCCTTCTCTTACATACTATGACTATAGAGTATAGTTTGAGATATAAACTAATCTCAACCTTGATTTTGGGACTGAGAACTAAAGCTATGCATTGTCTTTTATAATTATATGGTCAGTGGACAAGTAAAGACCTTTCTTCTTACTGTAATGCCTCTGGAAATAAAAATATATTTTGTAGAGATAAGATGGAGATTGGTATTAAAAACATATTATTTTCTTATAAATATATTTTAAAGAATAAAATAACATTCATATATTAATTCAATTAAAGTAATATATGTTTAATAATTTGTTTTACTGACTCTAACATTTAATGTACTAATAACAAACTCTTCAAACTGGTAAAACAAACAAATCACATTTTAATACCCTGCTGATAAGGAGTGATAGGGAGTTAAACTAGAAAAGGCAAATGCTATAACATAGGAAAGCAATAATCCTATCTCATAATTTTAAAAAAGTCATTTTGAAAAAATTTTGATAATTTCTAATTTAAAAATATAGATAGAAAACAAATATAATTGTCAAACTATATAAAAAAATTCAATTTTTTTATTAAGTCATAACTGTGTACATTAATGCATTTATGGGGTATAATGTGCGCCATTGGGTACAATGCATTTATGGGGTACAATGTGCCACATTGGGTACAATTGTCCCATTGTATGTACAATTTTACATACAATTTGGAATGTTTACATCGAACTGGTTAACATAGCCTTCACCTTACTTACTTAGTTGTTGTGTTAAGACATTTATACTCTATTCTTAATAGATTTGACATGTACCCCTGCAATATGCACCACAGGTGAAGTCCCAGTGATTAATTACAACTTTATTTTGGCAGTTTTTTCCTCAGTGTGTATACAGAAATACATACAAGAGAAGAGGATGATAAAGAATGGCTAAGAAATTGAGAAAAAAGGCTAGGGACATAAGAAGTAAGGGTAAAGAAAAAAAGACAAAGTAGTCTCCTTAAAAACTTGTAAATGTAAGATCAAAAATGAGAACAGGATGTCTTAGGGTACTGATGGTACCAAAAATGCTCTATCTTTCAGGGGACAAGTGAGATCAGAGAATCAGAGACTGTGCTTTGGACTAGCAGTTACCATAGCTCCATTCCTTGGCTTAGCACAGAGTCAGCAGATGAAAAGTTTAAGAACCCAGCTTCTCCCCAGTCAGGAAAAAATGCCCCAAATTGTAGGGGCTGATCAAAGTATGGGCTTCTGTCTTGTCTCTCGGAGGGCTAATGGAATCAGCATACTCTTATTCTCTGGAGGCCAGTGAGAACAAAAAATGTCAGTTTAGCAGCAGCCATACCCCCTCTACCTGGGTAAATGCAAACTAAACTGGGGGGGGGAAGATCCCAGATTTTCCATGGGGAGAATAAAAGTTGGACAATACATCTAGAAGTTTGACCCTTCTGGACATTGCTGAAAAGACTGTTTTAGTCTTGTCCCCGATACTCTTGACATCAGTGAGTCATTAAGAAAAACCTGGTTTGAACTAGCATGAAGTTTGAAAAGTCCCCAAAAATCTATGGCTGTGTTGATTAATGAGTGCCTTCTCTCTGGGAAAGGTAACTGTTTTATCTCCTGTGTAGATAACCACTGCCAAAGTCAAGGAAGAATCAAGAAAATATATTCCAAAGGAATAAAATAAATCCAAAAAATGTCTTTGAAAAAAACAAAGCTATATGACTCGCTTGACAGAGAATTCAAAATAATGAGCATTACAAGATGTTCGACAAGATCAGGAGAAAAATTCCTGAAAATATGGAGAATTTTGGCAAAGGGAGAGAAAATACATTTAAAAAAATCTGAAATCTGTTGATAAAAAATACCATAAATTAACGAAATAATTACTAGATAGATTCAAGAGCAGAGTAGCACAAGAAAAAGAAACATAAAGTCATTGGAAATATTTCAGTCAGAGGAGTAAAAAGTAAAAATACAATAAACAAGTATAAAGAAAGCTTATGGAACTTATATGACACCATCAGGTAAACCAATATATACATGCTGGATTCTAATAGACAGGAGAGAGAACCAGAGAGCTTATTTAAAGAAAATGGCCAAGAGTGGTGCCTGTGGCTCAAGGAGTAGGGTGCTGGTCCCATATGCCAGAGGTGGTTGGTTCAAACCCAGCCCTGGCAAAAAATATCCATGTTCTTCCCCATGACTGTATTAATGTAAACAGCTGTGATTTAATAAAAAAAAAAAAAAAAAGAAAGAAAGAAAAACTAAATTCAGCCTAAAAAATAAAAATAAAATAAAAAAATAAAGATAATGGCCAAAACTTCCAAAATCTAGAAAAGGAAACTGGCATTCAGCTACCAATGGTCCAATATGTCCTAAATAAAGGAAACAGAAAGAAATCCAAACTGATTTACCTTATAATCAAATTGTCAAAATTCAAACCCAAAAATAATTCGAAAGGAGAAAGAGAGTAATGATTTGCCACATACAAAGGGAATTTCATAAGAATATCAGCAAATTTCTCAGTAGAAAATTTGTAGGTTGGAAGAGAATGGACAATATATTCAAAGTGCTAAAAGAAAAAGAAAAAACAGAAATAAGAAACAACTGCTAATAAAGAATACCATACCCAGATAAACAGCCCTTCATAAATGAAGAAATAGGACCATCCCAGACAAACAAATGAAGGGAGTTTATCAACATCACATATGCCTTATAATATTCTTACAGAAAGCTCTTCAAGTTGAAGTGAAATTATGTTAAACAGCAATATAAAAGATATATAAGTTTAAAACATACTTGTAAAAATATATATATGTATACATAGCCATATACAAAAAATGTAATAGTGTAATACTGGTAGTTAAGTCACTTTAACTTCTAATATAAAAGCTAAAGACAAAATTAGTAAATATAAATCTAAATAAAAATATGTTAAAGGGTTCAGTGCTGTAGCTTAGTGGTTAGGGCACTGGCCACATACACGGGGTCTGGAGGGTTCAAACCCTGCAGGGGCCTGATAAACGATGACAATTACAACAACAACAACAACAACAAAATAGCCAGGTGTTGTGGCAGGTGCTTATTGTCCCAGCTACCTGGGAGGCTGAGGCAAGAGAATCGCTTAAGCCCAAGAATTTGAGGTAGCTGTGAGCTATGATGCCACAGCACTCTACTGAGGGCAACATAGTGAGACTCTGTTTCAAAATATATATATATATATATATATATATATGTTAATGGATACATAAAATATGATATAAATTATGACAATAACAAACTGAGTAGTGGGACAAGAAAAAGTATAGTTTTTGCAAGCAATTAAAGTTATAAGCTTAAAATAGAATAACTATCAGATATTTTGTGCAAGCTCACTGATAACAACAAAGAAAATACCTATAGAAGATACATGAAAGAAGAAAGAGAAGGTAATTGAGGCACACAAATACAAGAAAAATATTTATGAAACAAAAAGGAAGGCAGATATAGAGGAAAAAAGAGGACAAGTTAACTATGAGATATAGGAAAGAGTAAATAAAATGGCAATAGTGAGCCCTTCTCCATCAAATACTTACTTTAAATATAAATGGATTAAACTTCCCAATCAAAATGGGTGACTGAAATAGGTGAATGAATTTAAGAAAAAGCAAGATTTAACTATACTCTCTAAAAACCATTCATTTATATTTAAAAACATAAGCTGAAAGTGAAGGGATCATAAAAATTATTATTCACAAATGATGAAAGGACAATTATTTACATCAGACAAAATAGGCTTTCAGTCAAAAACTGCTGTAAGAGACAAAAGGGCACCAAGTGTCCATCAACCTATGAATGGATCAATAAACTGTGGTATATGTACACCATGGAATACTATACAACCATAAAGAAAGATGGAGACTTTGCCTCCTTCATGGTTACATGGATGGAGCTGGAAAATATTCTTCTTAGCAAAGTATCTCAAGAATGGAAGAAAAAGTATACAGTGTACTCAACCCTATTACAAAACTAATTTTTAGCTATGGTAGGAAAGCTATAACCCAATTTTAGCCTAAGAATACAGGGAAAGGGAAGAGGGAGGGGAGGGGAGAGGATGGGTGGAGGGAGGGTGAAGCTGGGATCACGCCTATGATTTATCCTATAAGGGTACATGTGAATCTTTCTAAATGTGAAATATAAATGTCTTACCACAACAACTATGAGAATGACATGAAGGCTATGTTGGCCAATTGGATGAAAGTATATGGAAACAACACACTGTATCCCATGATAGTGTTAATGTACTGTGATTTAATTAAAAAAAAAATAGGGAGCATGTTCTAAAAAAAAAAGTGTAAATTCACCAAGTATATATAAAGATTATAAACATATCTACCTTTAAGATTAGGTACAAGGGTGTTCATTCTATTCAACAGAGTACCAGAAGCCCTGCTCAAAGCAATTAGGTAGGAAACAGGAACTACATGCTTACCTCGTATAAGTTGCTAATAGAAAATTGTGGTTGTTCTTTGAAAATTAAAAAAAAAAAGTTTATATGATCCAGCAATTATACCTTTGGGCATGTATATATCCAGAAAAATTGAAAGCAGGATTTTAAGGATATATCACTCATATGTTCACTGTGGCTTTGTTCACAAGAGTAACGATATAAAAACAACTGAAATGTCCATGGATAGACCAATAAAGAAAATAGGGTTAGTGTAGACATACACAAGAGTAACGATATAAAAACAACTGAAATGTCCATGGATAGACCAATAAAGAAAATAGGGAATGTTTATTGTTTAACCTTTAAAAAGAAAAAAATCCTGCAATATGTGATAATATGACTAAAGTTTGATGACATCATACTAAGTAATATGTGAGACTGAAGACAAATGCTACGGGATTCCACTTCTGTGAGGAATCTAAAATAGTCAAATTCACAGACAAATGGTAGAATTATCATTGCCAGGTTCTTTAGGAATGAGAAAATGGATGTTGCTATCAACAGGTATAATATTTCAATTATGCAAGAATAAGCTCTAGAGATCTGTCATAAAACATTGTGCTTATTGGTAATAATGCTGTATTATACATTTAAAATTTGGTTAAAAGGTAAATGTTAAAATCTAAGATGTTAAAACCCATAGTAAGTCTTATCACTATAAAAAAAAGAAAATGTGGTAGTTTACACATGAAGAATCTCCTTGTCTTAAATGTTCTTACAATTAAAATAATTAATTTCAGCAAGTATTACAAGGATATGAGAGAAAGGTGGCATTTACTTAAATACCTGGGAGAAGGAGTCTAGAATGATGCAGATTTATATTCCTAAATGTCAACCTTACTGTAAGGTATTTAGTAACTGTAGCTCTAAAATAGGCCAGCCTTTTGCTGCCATTTTGCTATTACTACTCCAGAAACACAAAATACTGTCTGGGGTTAAGTTATCTGATATAGGAATATCTCATATATATTCATGTATATGTATATGTGTGCATATTTATATACATTTCTATTATACATATGGTAATGTTTTTCTTTTAAAGTGGAACAAGTTTCAAAGTCCTGATAACTTTTTTTTCTTTAAGTCCTGATAACTTTTATTTGTAGAGTACATAAGCATCATTATGACTCACTCACTTAAAATCCTGGCTTCAGTTCTTTTGGATATATACATGCATAATATTCATAAACTTATATTTATGCCAAACCAGTGATTAAACAAGAGCAGTATAAGAAACTCAGATGTAGAAAGGTAACTGCTGTGAACTGAATCGGGTCCCCTCTTTCCCAATTCATATGTTGATCCTCTAAGCACCTGAATGTCTGTGTATGGAGATGATGCCTGGGTGGTTGTAACTATGTTAAGTGAAGTTATAAGGATGGGGACCTAACTCAACAGAACTGATGTCCTGGTAAGAAAAGGAAGAAAGGCCAGAATATGTTTCTGGTCACCAATGAGGACAGAGAAATTAGGCATCTATAAACCAGGCAGACATTCCTCAACAACTTTGATCTTAAGAATTTCTAGCTTCCCCATCTCAGAGAAAACAGGTTTCTATTGTTTGAGCTGCTCTGTCTATGGTATTTGTTATGGCAGCCTGAGCCGATGAATGCAGCAAATGATCACTGAGAAACTTATGTGATAATGTTTCAAAATCAAACCGAGATGATACGGCCACATCTATGAGTTGAAATAATCAAATCAAATTGATTTTGCAAAATAAAAAATAATAAAAATAGAAAATATAGTAATGACTAATAGAATGTTACAATTTTTCTTGTAATTCTCTTTATTTATTTGGAGACACAAAAAGATAATGATCTGGAAACATCTGTTAGTTTATGACTTTGAAATAAGTCATAAAAGAGGAAAAAAATACTTGGTTGAAGTGTGTTTTAAATAACAAAATGTAAGAATTTTGAACATTCAATGGAGGAAGTTTGGGCTTATTTTTAATAGGAATCAGTATTATACTTGAAATTTGGAAACTCTAGCTGAGTATTAAACTTCTTACTAACAATATATTTTTTGATGAAATTTTCCCTATTTCAACAAGTGGGCAAACGTACTCAGAAAGTTTCTGATGTTCACATGTTACATATAACTACTTTGACTGCTTATCCATGAAAAATAGATCTTATAAAACTCTTCATGAGCATTTCATTTTTTTAACTCTCTGGAAACAGATCATCCTCAAAAACGTGCATGTCTTTCAGTTAATTTTCTTAGTTACTTTCAAAAATGTTTAAAATACACATCTTTAGGTAAGTGTGCTTTATCTGCCACTTGAAAGATCTTAAAAGCAAATTATCCTTCCAATGCATAATGATTCATTGTTTCTGATATGACCCACACTGTTCTCGACTCGCCGTCTCCCTAAAAAATAGAACATATGTTTCTCTTAAGGGAGCATGAATGTTGTAAGTATGTCCTATATTCCTTTTCTCTCTACATGAGAAAACTTTGTCTTCTAAGTATACTTGAATGTAAATGCTTTAAATTTACATTTTCCGAGGACATTTGCTTTTTAAAATGAAGCAAATTCTCATACAGTTTCTCACAAAAGCAAATATATACCCCTCTAGGGAGCTAGGGATGTTTCAGGATATCTGGCATAGGAAGCAAAAAGCTTTTTTTTCCTTCTTACTCAGTAATGGATCACTGCAACATGATCCAACTCATCTAATGCCTTAAACTAAAAATGTAATGTATATTGGCTCTTTGGGATTGCAGGTTTTAAGCACAGGAGCAAGAGGGGCTGGAAATGTGAAAAAGGTACTGTATGTCCATACACAAGGAAAGCTAGCAGAAACGTGATGGCAGGGTGGTACAGGGTTTCCCCATTCAGGGCTGAACAAGGACCCCTCCCCCCATTTCCTAGGCCTTGACAATTTCATGTAAGTGTCCTAGGCCTGGGCAATTTCATGAAGAGAAGGGCTCATTCACCTTGCCCTGAGTGAAGGGTCTGTATCCATTCATTAATACACTCATTCACATTGACCTAGTGGAAGGAAGTGTATCCATTCATTACTGAGTTCATTCACATTGCCCTAGTGGAAGGCAGTGTATCCATTCATTAACACTCTCATTCACATTGATCTAGTGGAGGGGACTGTATCCATTCATTAATATGTTCATTCACATTGACCTAGTGGAAGGGACTATATCCATTCATTAATGCACTCATTCACATTGACCTAGTGGAAGGGACTGTATCCATTCATTAATGTGCTCATTCACATTGACTGCATCCATTCATTTGTTACCAAGTCCTCCAAATTGTAACTACAAAGGACTCATGTGACTATGTATAACACTTATATATATATATAGTCCTTATTACATAAAACTGTGACTGTGAATTAGATGGCACTTTCCCAAGTTTTTGTGAATAACATTTTTAGGCTGATGGTATAATTACATAGTATGTACAGTTAAGTTAGAATATTTTCAGTTCAAGTTACCCGAAAACCAAATTCAAATTGATTTAAACAATAAAGTGAATTTCCTGGCTCATTTAACAAGTAAAGAGCTAGGATGAGCTTCTTTGTTGTTTGATCTCATTATGTCAATAAGGGCTGTTTCTTTCTTCCACTATGTTCTATATTATCAATGTCATCTTAGTTGGCACTTTGCTCTTTGTTTTGTTACACAGGGCTGCCATGAACTTCACAATCTTAATCTAGAGATCAAGCTTCTCTTCTCTAATCTTGGAATAGAAATTCCAGTTTCATCAACTTAGATGCATGCCCATGAGCTAGTCCTGATGGTTGTTGAATACCCCATGCTGAATGACACAGACCTCAGTTGTGGACACTGATAGTTTAGGCCAAGCAGGGCCTAATATTTGGAGCTAGGTGTGGGGTAGTCCCACCCACTGTCATATTTGTTATGAAATGGAAGGAGAGAATAGGTAGGCCACCAACTCTCATCATATACCATGTGTGTACATAGTAGGTGCACTAAATACATTTACTAAGGGAAATAAATGAATTAAAGTGCATGTTATTAACATAAGTGGATTCTGTGCTATTTCCCTGTATAGTGAGAGATGAGTGGACAGTTTTGATACTTTCTTAGTGATTCTATTAAAAATGAAAGCTACATGTGGGGATGAGATTTAGAGATAGAAAACTAAAGATTTGGGGCTAACTTTCAGTAACATTAGGGGCAAAACACTTAAATCTTCAAATTGTATTACATCATCCCTAAAAAGAAAGTTTGCCTTCTTTTTAGATTTACTGTGAAGATGGATGGCGCCTGTGGCTCAGTGAGTAGGGCACCAGCCCATATACCCAGGTTGATGGGTTCAAACCCAGCTCCGGCCTAACTGCAATAAAAAATAGCTGGGCATTGTGGCAGGCGCCTGTAGTCCCAGCTACTTGGGAGGCTAAGGCAAGAGAATTGCCTAAGTCCAAGGAGTTGGAGGTTGCTGTGACCTGTGACTTCATGGCACTCCACTGAGGGTTAATAAGTGAAACTCTGTCTAAAAAAAAAAAAAAAAAAAAAAAAAAAAGATTTACTGTGAAGATGAAAGGAGGAAATCCGATCAAGGAACTTCAGCAACTAAAAAGAACTGTTTTAAAAACATACTTAAAAGAGGGTGGTACCTGTCGCTCAAAAGGGTAGGGCACCAGCCCCATATGTCGGAAGTGACGGGTTCAAACCCAGCCCTGGCTAAAAAAAAAAAAAAAAAGTTAAAAAACATACTTTCAAAAAGAAAGTGTCCAGAGGTAATTTTATAAAATGATGTGAAAAGTACTGAACTTATAAATTTAGCAAAATAAAACACTTCTCTATCAAATAATTGTATTTTTATGACAAAATTAGAACTTATTCCTAGTAAAATAAAACATAATGCCTAAGTACTTTCAAAAGGACAATTTCTTCCTAAGTACTATATGTATCACAACTTCAATAAAATACATCGTGTTGGTAAGAACTGTACTTTTCCAAATGTGGTTTGGCCTGGCACGGTGGCTTGCGCCTATAATCCTAGCACTCTGGGAGGCCAACTCGGGTGGATTTCTGGAGCTCAGGAGTTCGAGACCAGCTTAAGCAAGAGACTCTATCTCTACTAAAAATAGAAAAACTGAGGCAAGAGGATTACTTGAGCCCACGAGTTTGAAGCTGCTGTGAGGTATGATGCCACAGCACTTTGCTGAGGGTAGCCAAGGGAGATTCAATCTCCACAAAATAAATAAATAAATAAATACATAAATAAATAAAAAATAATACATTTTATTGAACATTAGTAAATCTTGAGAAGGAATTAAGATAATATGGGTAGTTTCTTTAGGAAAAAACAATAATATCCTTTTTTATACTAGTCCAAATATTTTGATTCCAGTACTTTTCTCAGGTATGTGTTAACTCCCTTGGCTCTGTTTGCTGACTTTAATTCTTTGACTTCTATGTTCTTCAAAAGAGAAAAGAAAAAAAGGAAATCTGGACAAAAGAAAAACAAATCCCTAGAATTAAAATGCTGTCTCAGGGCGGTGCCCGTAGCTCTGTGGGTAGGGCACTGGCCATAACAACTGAGGTTGGAGGGTTCAAACTCAGCCCAGGCCAACTAAACAACAATGAAAACTGAAACAAACAAACAAACAAAAATAGCCAGGCTTTGTTAGTGTGCACCTGTAGTCCCAGCTACTCGGGAGGCTGAGGCAAGAGAATCACTTTAGCCCAAGAGTTGGAGGTTGCTGTGAGCTATGGTGCCATGGCACTCTACCGAGGGTGGCATAGTGAGACTCTGTCTCCAAAAAAAAAAAAAATTTAAATGTGCATTGATTTGAAATAAACACATAATTTAATTTAACAGATAACTATTTCTTTGGCCATCTCTCTTACAAATGATATGCTCTCATATGCTTTTTTAAAATCTTAGTTTTTATTGCAATGAGAATCACATTATCTCATACCAAACACATCAGTTGGCCTAGAGCTATAAGTTATAATCTGTGTTGAATACAATATGGTTAAATGTATTTTCACTTTTTTTGATTATTAGATTTCTAAATTCAACTTTTAGCAGTTATGATAATATATAAGTCTTTGGAAAAAAATTTAGGGAGTACAGGCTGCTCTAGACAGAAAGAATTTCAGATATTCTGGAGAGCATGGGAGAGGTTTTACCTTTTGTCTGAAATGTCTTATACTGATGCAAAGAAAATCTTTTATGTTTTCATCTTCAAATGCACAGCAGCTCACAATTTTGAAAGCTAATACGTGCATCATTAGCATCAAAACTGCTGCAAAACAGCTAATGCAGATGAAGTAAACAGATTAAAATTTCATAGATTTATTATTTTAGGCCTGATGGTTACGTGTAGAATCTCTGCCTCATAAAGAAAAGATTTGAATCTTCACTCAGTCTCTTATTAACTATGAGAAATTAGAGATCTAGTCAGCATAGCAAAGGAACACAGTATGATCTTCCTCATAAAGCCATGATTGGGTTAAATTACATATTCCCTAGTAAGGGTGCCTCAAATAAAATAAGTAGATGTTAATTATTATTATATGTTGACTAATAAAAAGTGTAAGTATTAAGAAAAGCATTTTTTAAGAAGTAGGAAATATGGTAATATGACCTTGAGAATAATTTACATCCAAATTAACTTATTTCCTTGACACCTGAAAAATCTATTTGCTTTTATATTACTGAGTTCTAATAACTCACTGGGAATGGGTGAAACTAGGAAAAAATTGAAAAGTAAAAACTGCTAAGAAAATCTCTATCCTTTCAAGAATTCCAGACTCTGATCTGGAAGCTATACTTTCACATAAATACTCAATACCATCCACTAATATATTAATAGAGGCTTGGAGTTGCAAGAGAGCAGCAGCGTCAGCTCTGCAGCTACAGTAGACAACGGTCTCCTTCAAGGCATTGAAGCCATCAGGTCATTTTTGCAGTTCTTGAGCTGGGAATTTGAATCTCCATGCTCATCCCTCCCTGTCACCACTTTATCTAGCAATGTTACAGCAGCAGGTCAATTTCTTTATGTTTATTAGATTTGTAGAAATATTCTTAAGTACCTACACATCACAGCATTTGCTTCTTATAAGTAGTTGATGAGGATTATTGAACAGAGACATTTTGTGTATATCTACTGTAAGGTCATGCCATAGACTGTTGGTGCTTTCTTTAATACTGGAAAGAGAGTCATTAGTGTCTTTAATCAGATTAGAGAGATAATTTCATAACCCTTAGAACCTATTCAGAAAGCATATCATTAAAATTCTGTTCCTTTAGAACCAATCTTGGTACTAAAAGCTATATTAGTCAGTGTTCTCTAAAGGAAAAACCAACCAACCAACAGGAACTATGTAATGGCTGTCCAGAAAGTATCTAGCCATGTGATATGAAAAATAGATACATACGTGGATGATTGGATATCTTTCAGAGCTCTCATGTGTGTGTGTGTATACATGTGCACATGTGTGTGTATGTGTGCGTGTGTGAGAGAGAGAGAAAGGGATTTGTTCATGATTATGGAGGGTGAGAATTGCAGATCCAGAGCAGCAAATCATACTTTTCTAATTAAATTTCAAAAAACTAAGAACCAGTAGAACCAATGGTGTCCGTTGCATTATAAATCTGGATACAAAAGCAAAAGAAGACTAATATCTCAGCTGAAAACCAGTCATGCAGACAGAAAGCACTCATTTTTACTCAGCTTTTTATTCTATTGCAGTGGTTCTCAACCTTCCTAGTGCCACGCAACCCTTTAATAGAGTTCCTCATGTTGTGCTGACTCCTAACTATGAATTATTATATTATTATTATGTACTATTTTCATTGCTATTTCACAACTGTAATTTTTCTCCTGTTATGAATCATAATGTAAATATCTGATATGCAGGAGACCACCAAACGGCCACTACCCACAGGTTGAGAACCACTGTAAATCTATTGGGACTGTCAACAGATTGAATGCAGGGAAGGCAATCTGCTTTACTCAGTTTGCTTATTCAGATATTAATCTCATTCAGAAACCCCCTGACAGACACACTCAGAAATAATGTTTAGCAATATCTGGGCACTCTGTGGTCCAGTCAAGTTGAGGTACAATAGTAACCATGACAGGAGAGATAAATAATTCTGATTGGATGATTTGTTATTAAATATTCTTAACACAAAGCCATGAATTGGTAGATTGTTTTCTTGAACCACTCTGGCATGAAAAACTGCTTTTATTTTTTTTATTTGTAAGGGAATCAATATAGGAGAGTCAGTGTATAGCCTTTTGATAGCTATAAAAGCTTCAGTGCATCTTCTGTGAAAAGGCTAACTTATGCACATTTGAAAGCATTTGCTGTCTGAAAGAATAAAAAAAATTTTTAAACATTTTTAAAATTTGAATTATTTTTATTTTTGCACTTTTGAATATGGAAATGCTGCCAGTCCTTTGGAATTTGAATAGACTTGATTTGTACTTAAATGTTGAATTAGTAATACAGTGATGCCAGAGAACATTAACAAAGGCCTTTCCAGTTAACAAGTATAAAAATAACATTAATACTAATGGAAAACACATAGCTGGTTTGATTTATTTGCTGATTGTCACAATATTGAACAACCAAATGTTGCCTTTATGGAGCTATGTATCTGACTGAAATTATTTTTCCATGACCAATTACAATTGTTCATAGCTTTAATTAAAGGGAGACTTACCCAAGGGAATTAACACTTAAAGTGGTTAATTCACCCTGTTTTTTGACAAATTGCAAAAAAAATTATTTTGGCATAATTAACAGGAAAATATTAATGCAAATGTGGTCTTCTCTATTTCCCCTTCACTACCCTAATTAAAAATGACATTATTAATATATTAGTGAGAACTGGGGTAATTATCTCCTCTCCATTTCTCCCTAACAAATATGCGATTGTTTACATTCTCAACCAAGAGATGCCACTCCAACTTCCTGTAAGAGCAGAATGATAGAGAAATGCTTGGACAATTCAAATCTACCAAGACAGGAATGTAATTACAGTACCGCTCTACTAGTAAGTAAAAAAGAAAAAAAAAAGGAAAAAATCTTTGTTATTATTTTCTTTCTTTCTGTAAGTGACCTCCCTTCCTTCACTTCAAGACAATTATCTTCCTTTTCCTTACTGACTCATGATGGCAGAAGAATGTTTCTCTTTTTAATTAATTAATTTTTTAAACTTTATTAAAAGTAATCCTGGGAAAGATTTTGATTGACATGAGCAAAGAGATACTGTCCCGGTTACTGTTGCCACCCAGCCAGGTTCATCTACCCACTGCCCAAGAAATAGACAATGTCCAGAAACAGCAGAGTTTACTCCCTCTAGAACTAGTCAGGGAGATGGAGAAAGTTCTCATATCCTCCTCTCCAAGAATGAGAGGGGAGGGCAAGGTTTTTAAGACAGTTTGGTGGAAGAGAGTTTGGCAACCAGGGTCTGCTAATTGAGAGGTTTTAGAGCTGAATCAAAACTTCTTTAGCATGAGCTGCTGTCTGGGGTGGAGGTTGGGGGCTATTTGTTCCACTGGAATATAGTTCCTTGGGGGGGAGCGTGGTCCAAAACCAGCTGAGTCAGTTCCTGGGCCTGGGTGTGTCAGCCAATCCACCAAAATGCAACACCTGAAATATATTCCACATCTACCCTTATGTTCTGAGCAGGTGGTGTTTACTATGGAGAAAAGTTAAGAATATTTACAACTACCAGCTGTGCCCTCTAGAACAGAATTACAGAGAAGCAAACAAGGAGACAGCAACTATTATCCAGCAAAGGGAGGGACTGTAGCTGATTATCATCATGGTAGCTAAGCCTGTTTCTTTGTAGAGTTTAATTATTATCACTATTTTAGTTAGGCCTTCACAGAGTTTGGGGGGCCCTCACTCTAGTTCTTACCTTGCTTGTACCCCTGCATCAACTTGAAAGGTGGTTTCAGTACTTCGAGTAGGACTGCTCTCAGAGAAAAATAGTAGCCAATTGAAAAGTTCTTCATACAAAGCCTGCTCTGCAGTAAATGCTTATATATGTTAGAAAATATAATTATTGGTTCCTAATTAAGAACAGGGGGAATGTAGCCATACAGAGAATTGGTAATAAAATTTAAAATTTTAATTCTGTTTTAGAAGGGACACCAGTTCCACAGATTATGTTCAGGTCAGATAGTTTACTTATATAGAAAAGTGGGAGGAAAAAGAGAAATAACCAGCCCTTGTGATTTCTTAAGTGTCTACAGTCCTGCTACTCAGGAGGCTAAGGCAGGAAGATGGCTTGAGCCCAGGAATTTGAGGTTACAGTGAGCTACGATCTTGCTGCTGCATTCCAGCCTGGTTGACAAGGCAAAACTCCATCTCAAACAGCAGCAATAACAGCAATGCCTCACAAAACAGCAATGACAACCTCATGTGAAAACAAAATCTACAGTAGTGAAATAATCTAAAATGACTATTTCTAAGGAAAGCTATGTGGCATGCAAAAAAACAGGAAAGTGGGAAAGTGGGATTCCTGCATGTAAGGGGGCAAAAAGAGGTTAACCTGGGCAGCCTTTGATGGGTCTGCATGCTACATTTAACTGCCAACGATATTAAGTCACTTATTATAAGTATGTTCAAAATGTAGCAAAAGTATTATTAAAAAGAGTCAGCCAATATGTAATAGCAATAAATAAAACTATTAAAAATAAACAAAGGGAATTTTAGAATTGAAAACCGAAATAGATAAAATGAAAAAAACTCACCCAATAAGAACAACAGTAGATTCGTGAGGGAAGAAAGAAATCAATAAACTTGAAGACAGATAATTAGAAATATGAAAAAGATAAAAAGATTAAAAGAAATTGTGCCTAAGAGATATGTGAGCGCATGGAATTACATTGGAGCCTAAGTGCTGTATTTTATCTCAACTTAATCATCATTAATCTGAAGTAGATTATGATAAATGAAGATGCATAATGAGACTACTTTAAAAAATCACTAAAAATACACTGGAAAAGTCCTCAGAGGAAAGAAAAGGGTAAATTTAGACGCATTTACTTCACACAGAAGAAACAGGAAAGAGGAAACAATAACAAAACAATAACAGACAGAAAATACATTAAAAAATGACAAAAGAAAAGCTCACCATGACTTCTAACACAAAATATTCATCATATGCAATTACCATCATTACTAAATTCCACGTGATTAGACCAAACACTTCTGCCATAAGGGAGAAACTGGCAGAAAGACTAAAACACACTTTCCAAATACGACATGTGCTTTCTAGAAGCATCTATAGGAATCTGTAAGATTCATAGATGTTAACAGGCTGAAAGTGAAAGGATAGAAGATAACAGGGGGGGAAATGCCATCAGGAGAGCCGGAATGAATACACCAATGATAGGAACTGGACAACAAAAATTACTACTAGAAACAAAGGTGGAATGTTATAAAGATACATCAGAAATACAGAACAATTCTAGAAGCGTATGCAGCTGTGCAACTACCAGCAACCCTTTAAAAAGCATGCTAAAAAACCGGCACAACTGAAAGAAAAAAATCCGACAAATTAACAGCAGTTTTTGAAAATGTTAGTATCCCATTATCAATAATAATAGGAATGATACAGAGAGATCCTCAGGAGGGATGGGGAGCACTTGAGCAGCACTATCAACTGACTCAACCTGACTGATATCTGGAGAAAATACTGCTCAGTAGGAGAAGAATCCTTATCCTTTTCATGCACAAAGGCTCAATGTCCAAGAAGCAACATATACTTGGCAATAAAACACGTCTCCATAAAATTGAAAGCATTGAAATTATTAAAGATATGTTCTCTAATCTCAAAGGAAATAAATTACAAACAAAAAAGAAGAATTTGAGGGATATAACCAAGTTTGTAACTATTAAGGAACATAATTCTAGGTTCGGCGCCTGTGGCTCAAGTGGCTAAGGTGCCAGCCACGTACACCTAAGGTGGCGAGTTCGAATCCAGCCTGGGCCCGCCAAACAACAAAGATGGCTGCAACCAAAAAATAGCCGGGTGTTGTGGCGGGTGCCTGTGGTCCCAGCTACTTGGGAGGCGGAGGCGGGAGACTTGCTTGAGCCCAGGAGTTGGAGGTTGCTGTGAGCAGTGAAGCCATGGCACTCTATCCAGGGGGACAGCTTGAGGCTCTGTCTCAAAAAAATAAAAAAAAAAGGAACACAATTCTAAATCACACATGTGATACAACAAGAAATAAAGGGGAAAATGAACAGCCTTTTGAACTAAGTGAAAATTAAAAGGCAACATATCAACATTTATGTAATGTAGCTACAGGAATTCTTAGAGAAAAATCTTTAGAATTATACTATAATAAGGAGGAAAGAGGTCTTAAATAAATAGTTTAATGTTTTACTTTAAGAAATTAGAACAAGAATAGCCAATTAAATCTAAAGAAAGCAGGACAAAGGGGAGAGGCATCTGTAGCTCAAGGTGTAGGGCACTGACCCCATATACCAGAGGTGGCAGATTCAAACCTGGCCCTGGCCAAAAAAAAAAAAAAAAAAGAAAGCAGAAAGGTAAAATGAGACCAAACAGTTCCACCAACAAAATAGAGACCAGAAAAAGAGAAAAAAGTAATGAAACCCAAAACAGTAAGAAAGACTAGAATCTGAAGTAAATCAAGCACTATTCCTGATCCAAGGCTGTGTGTGAGGCCAGGTTGCCTTTGGACTTCTGAATTTGCAGGAGTTGGCTGATGTTCATTATGAATCTCTTTATTAACACGACATAGCTACTCTTTCTCTGCCTGTCTCAGTACATCATTTTGTTAAAGATTCAGCTATAAATCAATGGCTTCCTCTCCATACTTAAAGCCCATAATGAGGAAATCTGGATGGCTCAAATTGGTCTCATCTCTGTGGCCACTTGGCCTCATAGGCCAATAGTCAGAAATACTCTGGAGTCAGTTTTGACCATAAGTGAGAAAGACTCCCTAAATAATGGTTTAAACAAGACAGTTTATTTCCCTCCATTGGAATTTACCAGAGCTGGCTTACAAGAATTAATTGTGCACATCTTTCTAATTCCATGTTAATTATGTCACAGGCCATATGAGAAGAATATTATCTTCTCGGAAGACAGAAAACACTACACAGCAAGACATTTTAACTCTGGGAACTGGTAATTAAGCATTTACCAGCTCACCATAGTGGGTTGATATCTAGATCTGTAAGTCAATCACATGTCAAAAAAAATAGTATTGTTACTTTCTTGTTGCTCTCCCCAAGATCACATCATGGTTCCAGGTGGTTGGTAGGGTCTACTCATTACATTATTATTATTATTTTTTTTTTTTTCAGTTTTTGGCCAGGGCTGGGTTTGAACCCACCACCTCCTGCATATGGGGCCGGCACCTTACTCCTTGAGTCACAGGCACCACGCTACTCATTACATTTTTATTTCACACAGAAGAAAGAAGGAAAAAGACAAGTTGAAGGGAGTCTTTTTTGATCAAAATCAACAATAATTCCCTGCAACACTGATTCTTCCATTGCATTGTCCAAAAGCCAGTCGATGGATACACGAAAGGCCTGGAACTTGTAGCAATGTCTGAAAAAATTTGCTATAACAACTGAAAATTACAGATTTGGGTCAAGTTGGAATGTGGATAAGAGATATTTGAAGGCAAATGGAGCTACTTAATTTAATAATCACTAAATGGATCATCTTTCTGTCAGATGTTCAACTCTATACAACAGCAGTTCTCAACCTGTGAGTCACGACCCCGTTTTAACAATGAAAATACATTGCGGCATTAGGAAGGTTGAGAACCACTGCTTTACAGGGTAGCTACAGTAGAAGAGAATGTGGCCGGTACAAAAGCAAAAGATATGATTAGGCAGTTTCAGAAGGGGGTTGTGAATTAGAGCCTTTGCCATGATTGGCCAGCTCAAAACAGAGACACTGGCAAAAGAAGTTATAAGTAAGATGGAGGGTGACAGCAAACTGATAAAATACGTTTTGACCTTACTAAATTCACACTCATGGTGGGGCATAAGTCTGGTTCTTCAAGACACAATGATTACAGCCCACACTACAGTAGACATTTGAGTAGAGTGACAGGCAGAATAATGGTCTGCAAAGATGTCTCTTGTGCAATTCTCTGGAGATATGATATGTCGTATAACAAAGGAGAATTAAGGTTGCATACAGAATTAAATTTGCTAATCAACTGACATTAAAATAGGAAAAGTATTATGGATATTTGGCTGAGTTCACTATGATCACAAGAAAACAGATCAGAGTAAGGTGATAGGAAAAGGACTTGTACTCCTTCCCAGTCTTCATCCAATGTATTTTTTCTTTATTTTTCATTTTTTCTGGGCCTGTTAATTTGTATCCTTAGTAAGAAAAGTGTAATCGTTAGCTACAGCACTTCCCAGCTTGTGAGTCATTGTAGAAAATCAAACTGGAGGGGTACTATGAGAAACTCTGAACTTGGAGCCAGTCTGTCAGTCAAGCAGGTGGTCTGGGGCCCCACTTTTAGCTGGTGTTTCCAGGGATGAAGATTCTGTGGAGAACTGAGTCCTTAACCTAGAAGGTCTGTACTAACTCTGGGTGGTCCTTGTCAGAGTTGAATTTCAGCAAAGTGAAAACAGGACTGACCAAAAAAAAAAAAAATTTGAACATTTTATAAATATTTATTACCTATGTTTAAAGCTATATTAATGAAAAGTAGTAAATGATAGTCAAGATAAATCAAGTAAAATAGTATTTAAATACAAATCTGAAATAAAGACAGCTTGTATCTCATACTTTTTAGATATCAATTAAAATCCTGTAGGCTGCTGGGCGCAGTGGCTCACACCTATAATCCCAGCACTGTAGGAGGTTGAGGCGGGAAGATTGCTTGAGCTCAGGAATTTGAGGCTTGTCTGAGCAAGAGTGAGATCCCGACTCATGAAAAAAATGGAAAAACCCAGCAAGGTGCCACAGCGAGTGCCTGTAATCCCAGCGTCTTCAGAGGCTGAGGCAGCAGGATGCCCACAGCCCAAGTCTGAGGTTGCAGTGAGCTATTGCACTCTGCTCAGGGCATAGGGTAGAACTCTGGACAAAAAGAAAAAAAAAAAAATCCTGTACGTACATTATTCTTTTTTAAGGCGTTTAGCCACTTATTTTCCTATGGACTCCTGGGAGCTGATAGTTAAATATTCTGGAATATTGAAATCTATTGTTAAGTAACTGGTAGCTTGAAATTGGTTTTGGTGGGAAAATTTCCACCATACAATTAAGACAAATGCAACCAATGCTAAGATTCAGGGTCTTCTGCTTTTTCTTTTTTTTTAATTTTTTCTTTCTTTTCTTTTATTTCTCCTCCGTGCTTCTTTCTCTCCTTTCTTTTCTCTCTTCCTTTCCTCATTCTTTCCTTTCATATTTCTTTTCTTTTCCCATTTTATTTATTTATTTATTCTTTTTTTTTAGTGAGCCGAGTTTCAAGCCCACCATAGTTCATACCTCCTGCCTCACATCTTGCTCCTGTGCATTCAGCTTCTGAGAAACTCAAGGATCCATTTCTGTGGATGAGGCACTTGGAAAAATAGGGAAGGCAATGTTCACTGGGGTGAACATTTTATAAATAAGAAACAAAATTTAGTGGATGCATTTTTTTATTTTCTTGGGTAGACTTTCCTGATGTAGTACACATATATATATGTATGTGCTTAAAATTATAATTTTATCAAAAAAACAATGGCACCAAGTGACAATCTCTTAGTCAGAAAGATCTATTTCAATGATAACAGAAAAATATCTGGTGCACTCCTCCTCAACTTGTTTCTACTTTTTTTTCTGTATTGCTCACTTCACCAAATTTCAAACATGTTAAAGCTCATGGTGTGCACTCAAACTGTGCTCAATAAATAAAATAATTATAGAAACACCATTTAGGGGCAAAATAAAGATGATTATATGTGGAAGTTATGAATGTGTACATAATGGATGGATACAGAAGAAGTGACCTACTCTTGTTTGATATAGCATCTATATATGGAGAAAAATATTTGGGACTTATTTAAACCTGGTACATGATTCAAATTTGTTCTTTATTGACATTCCAAGACTAGAAACTGCAATATCAGTAAATGTGTGAGCGTATTACTGTCTGAAAACATGTCAAAGTTTTAATTCTTAGAGTATTCATTTACTGAATTTTATATAAGCAAGTTAAGGTAGAAAAATAAAACTCATCCAAATGATGGTATACTCTTCAAGTGGTATTATGGGGAACTTTAGTTGAATACTGACTAAACAGTTATTATAAGAGGTAAGTGTGTAGTTTGTTTAGCTTCCCTAAAGACAGACCTATGTGAGCAGTGCCTGTGGCTCAATGGAGTAGCGTGCTGGCCCCATATATCGGAGTTGATGGGTTCAAACCCAGCCCCAGCCAAAAACTGCAAAACAAACAAACAAACAAACAAACAAACAAAAGAAAAAAAACAGGCCTGTGAGGTTGAGCCATCACTGGTGTTTGGTCCAAATAATATCCAGGCTCCTTTGATTTTCCATCCTTCATTTTATGCCTCAATTTTCTCTTCCCTCATTTCTTACATTCCTGAAGTTACACTATCAGTAGGGTATTGACATATAAACTTTATTTCTTTTTTTTTTTTTTTGCAACGGAGCCTCAAGCTATCCTCCTGGGTAGAGTGCCATGGCATCACAGCTCACAGCAACCTCCAACTCCTGGGTTCAAGTGAGTCTCCTGCCTCCGCCTCCCAAGTAGCTGGGACCACAGGTGCCCTCCACAATGCCCGGCCATTTTTTGGTTGCAGCCATCATTGTTGTTTGGTGGGCCTGGGCTGGGGATTCGAACCTGCCACCTTAGGTGTACGTGGCTGGCGCCTTAGCCGATTGAGTTTATAGGCGCCAAGCCTATAAACTTTATTTCTTGTTGGTTTTCTGAGAAACCCAAAAGAACCCCTTGATCTAATAAAAATTGAGACATTATTTCTTAATGCTTTATTTTAAGCCAGTTAGCCAAATAAATTATTCTGTCATATTCTATTTTATAGATAAATATTTTAAAAGTTATTTTTTAAGAAATGAGGAAGCCAAGACTATCTGACTCTCAATCATAAAAATAAGTAAGCTACCTCTATATCCATATATCTATATATTTATGTTAACTGTCTGAAACTGTGTGTGTGTATGAATGAAAGGTAGAGACAAAGACAGAGAGATAGAATAGGCTAGCAGCATACACAAGAGGAGCTTACATTTAGACATAAACAAAATAGTGAAAGGTGAGGAGTGAGTGCAAAACTGAGCAAGGAGGGGGGAGAAAGAGTCTTCTGATAGAGTTCTCAGGAGCTGGACACTTAGGCTAGACCATGGCGTTTATCTGTAGGGCAAAACCAATCTCCCAGATCAACAACATCAGAAAATGCCACTCTGTGATCATCATAGAGTAAGGTGACCAGATTTTAACATTGGTAAAGCAGGACACCATTGGGACGTGGGGCCTGACAACAATGCAAACTTTGATAAGCAGTTCTTGATAATCATTTCTCAACAATAATTTGTTATCATTAAAGTTTAACATTATAAAATTAACAAAAATAATATAAAACTCATATCCTGGTGAAATAGCCACATGGCAGCCGAAAACCATATATTTCCTAACTGTTCTCCCATGTTCCCTAGCTTGTCGTGCATTCTTTCCAAAAATCAGACTTTTTAAAAATGCTGCAGGATGTGGGACAAACTGTTAAAAATCAGGAGCCAAAAGTAGGATGTCTGGTCACCTCACTTGGGGGGGGGGGGAGATACTTGTTTGTTCCAGACAGTTTGGCTCCTTCAGAGCTAATTAGCCTTGCCTAGAAGCAAGCTAGTCTCCTTCTGATACCTTGCCTAGGAGGGGAGTAGGGAGTTTACATTAGCCTTTTCATTTTCAAATGAAGTTACATTAAACTCTTCATTCCCAAATGGGGCTACATTAACCTCTTCATTCCCAAATAGAGTTACATTAACCTTTTCAGCAGCCTTATATTCCCTTCCCATTCTCCGGCTGTTCCCTAGCTTGTGGTGCATTCTTTCCAAAAATCGGGACTTTTTAAAAATGCCTGGGGGCTCGGGACAAATTGTTAACAATCAGGACTGTCCTGCCAAAAGCAGGACGTCTGGTCACCTTATCATAGAGGAAGGCAAGTTCACTGTCTCTAGCCCACAATAACTTCAGGTGATAGTATAAACAAGTCCACAAAGCCTACTTATATTCACAAGTTTCTGTTTGCTTTTTGACTAGGGAATACCTGGAAAAATGTCACCTCTTGTCCTATAACTTTAAAGCCCTGAACACCCCTTGCCAAATAAGTCCATGATCTTAGACAAGGGCTCCCTGCACAGCAGCAATTACAAAAAAGCTTTTCTTCTAGTTTCCCCTGTTTTCAGGTGTGTGGGTGTGTGTGTGTGTGTATGCAGGGAGTGTGCACTCAAGCACATGAGAACCCATTTGGAAATGATCAAAGCTAAGATACTCAAGTCTGCAGACACCATTTAACCGAAGAATAAATGTACTCTTTTTCAGCAATGAAGCTTGAACATTTCAAAAAGTTGAATTCAAATACAAAACCAGGGTTGTAACCTGTCTAAATAAATCTCCCCCAGATACACAAAGACTTGTAGCAGGTTCCTCAGGCTTTCTTGATCTCTGACCTTAGCTACCCAGATGAAAAGAAAAAGAAATAGAATGAGAACTTTATTTCTTTATTTTCTGTGATAAAAGTTTTAATCCTCTTAACGCCCAAATACCCATCAGCTGTGCTGGATGAATATGTTTTTCTGAATGAATGGGGCTAGCAGAGAAGAAAGATGACTTATAAGAGTTATGAAGTGTCAAAAAGAAATTGATAGCTCTATTCTATTATGAAACTAATCTATAGCTATTGTAGGAAAACTATAACCCGATTTTAGCCCAAGAATACGGGAAAGGGGAAAGGGAGGGCAGGGGAGGGGGGAGAATGGGTGGAGGGAGGGTGATTGGTGGGATTACATCTATGATTTATCCTACAAGGATACATGTGAATCTTACTAAATATGGAATATAAATATGTGTTTCTTCACACAACAACTAAGAAAATGACAAGAAGGCTATGTTAACCAGTTGGATGAAAGTATTCCAAATCATATATAGTAACAACCTGCTGTACCCCATGATAGTACTAATGTACACAGCTATGACTTAATAAAAAATAAATAAATAATAAATGAAAGAATTAAGAAGTATAGTACCATGATACCTAAATCAATCAATCAATCTATCTATCTCTCCTCTCTCTCTTTCTCTCTTCACATGTTTCTGACTAGCACAAATAATCACCATCTACAAGTGTTATATTTTCACTACTGACGCCTTGACTTATTTTCTCTAATGCAATTTAAAAAGTGACAGTGCATTACAATTATCAACTGCCAAACTGAGATGCCAGGAGCAGATTACAGACATGCATTCAAGAAGCTTCTCATTTAGCAGAGGAAGAGAGAGGAAAAAAAAAAAAATCAATGATGATCGATGACACAGTGTGATAATAAAGAAATCTGAAGAGAGTCAATACAAATAACTAATTGTGTAGGGCAGTGAATGGACAAGTTGGAAGGCAACAAGGTAGAACTTAGCTTGGGATACAGTGGTTAAGAATAATGATCCCAGATTTGGGCTTCCTGATGTGCAATCTTGGTCTTTCTTGCCATCTGTGTAAACTTGGAGCTTGTTGTCTAGCCAGGAAATAGACAAAGATGCACAATATGTAAATAATAAAGGTTTTTTTTTGTTTTTTGTTTTTTGCAGTTTTTGGAAAGGAAGAGCAGAATAAAGTTTGGAGAATGTTAAGGTCGGGGGTCTGGTAGAACAATAGAGAGGATAGTCCTCAGTTACTGAGATTCGTCAAAAGGGTGACATTTGAATAGTGGGAGAAAGCAGTCCAGATAAAGGAGACAATGGGGAAGCAATTACCGTGGCAGCAGGACCTAATGTTTGAAGGAACAAACTACAAAAACTTTAGTGTGGCTAAACTTAGTGAGTGAACCAGGATTGGCAGGATGGGAGGCAAAGGCACCATGGGCTGCCAAGTCTTCTGTGACTGTTCCAGAGGTTGTAAGAACCTGGGTAGTTATTTCAAGGTTTTCACCAAGAAGACTTCGTGTCCTTTTAGAAAAAATAGATGAGAGGGCTGTGCCTATGGCTCAGTAGGTAGGGCACTGGCCCCATATACTGAGGGTAGCAGGTTCAAACCCAGCCCCTGCCAAACTGCAACAAAAAAATAGTCAGGCGTTGTGGTGGATACCTGTAGTCCCAGTGACTTGGGAGGCTGAGGAAAGCAAATCGCCTAAATCCAAGAGCTGGAGGCTGCTGTCAGCTATGACACCATAGCACCCCACCAAGGGTGCCAAAGTGAGACTCTGTCTCTAAAAACAGAAAACAAAAAACAAACAAACAAAAAAAGATGAGAAATATGATTAAGTCACCACCTGTAGATAAATTTAAAAATTCTGGTTATAGATCACTTTATGATTTTCAACATGTAATTTTAAAAGGTTTTGCGGCATTAAATGCCATGGCTCTAAAAACACCCATTTTATTGACATCTATGTCATCATGTGAACATTCTCTTAAACATATATATCTATAAAGATTTTTAAAAGTTCTAACATTTGTATTCAAAACTGCCTTTTTCTAAAAATAAGTAAAAAATCTGTCTAATTAGAAAATTAACTAATTGCAAAAAATGTAATGCCTGTGTTCATCTCCTAAGGGATATACTTCCAATAAAACTTTATTCTCATGTTAAATAGTTAATTCTAGATCTCAAGGTCACAGTAAAAAAAAAAGATACCTAAACCTCTCTACCTCTCTATATATGTATCTTCTCTCTCTCTCTATATATATATATACACATACATATATACACACATATATATTTACACACACCATATATTTATACATATTTGTTATGAAGGAATAAAATAAGGCAATTAATAATATACTTTCATGCATAAAAATATGTCATATTAGCAGACCATTATCTAGTAGAAATTAAAAGAAGATATAAAGCAAGCAAAACAAATGTGAAATTTCAAACTGTTAAAGAGCTTGTTAACACCTATTTTTAGATGGATGACAGTAACTATCACATCTCTCTGGTCTTTATTTTGCAATGAATAAATTTTAAAAGATTTTGTCACCGTTTTATTTCAGAATATAAGAATTTATTGTAAAACAGAAAACATATTATTTGCAGCTATTTAAACTTGTAATGAAAAATTGTAGCTGTTATCAAAAAAATTTACATAATAAAAAGTTTTTTCAAGTCATTTAGGAGCAGACATATCAAGAAAGTGCTGAAGTCCACTGTAATTTAACACAATGGCAATAAGAGTTCCTACTGTCTTGTTTCTGTTCATAGAAGAAAGGCAGTTAATTTTTCTGTATTAAATATAGTATTTTCTTTAGATTTTGAATGTGATATCTTACCTCTCATTTTCTAATGCTCTACCCTGTTTAATTTTGGTCATTATATATTGTCTAACCTTCCCACTAAGTTAGTAGTAGTTAAAAATCATTTTCTATTTCTAGAATCTGAAATAGGAATATTTTGACAAACAGAAACAAATGAATGAAACTCATTCCAAAAAGAATAGACTTATACTGAATTTGTAGTAAAGACTTTCCCACAAAACAAACTTCCCCTTGATAGGGTAGCTTGATGAGAGAGAGCAAAATTTTAAAGTTCCAATGTAAAACCAGGTTTACAATGTTTTAACCTCTAATTACAGTGTCAATTTTTAACCTCATCTCAGGTCTCAAAGAGAAAGCGTCCTAGTTCCTAGCACCCAGGAAGAGAGAGCTGTAGGAGAAGAATCTCTATACTCACCTGGATCAATATAGTCCAATTCGATATAAAAGGTGTCTTTTGATCTAACAGATATCAGTGCCTCTTCACCAAATTATAATTTTAGCACTCCAACCTCAGGTCCTTCCTTAGACTGCAGCTTTCAGGATTCACTTGTTGAGCCAAATTTTCTGTTCCCACTATGAACTGAAACTCGGCCACAATACTGTGCAGATCTTCCCTTCAGGCAGGGCGAAACTTAGTATTTATAGCAAAACACTCTTCACCTCTGACACACTTGAAATACAGGAAGGGAACACTTCACAGGAGTAGCCACAATGTCCATTATGTGACAGACACCTCAAATTCTCAGCACTCTGTATTTTTCACAGCAGTCCTATTATTATATCTATGATTCAGATGAAGGAACAGCCATGGAAAGAGGATTGAACAGTTATTCCAGACAGCAGTTAAAAAGTCCTATAGCTAAGCTTGGCACTCAGGCGGTCTGGCTCCGGAGGACCATGCCTGTTTCAGAGGAGCCAAGCCAACATTAAACAGCACCATACTGACTAACTCCATAATGTTTTTTAGGCAAGTATCTTCAGGTTTGGGCATAAATCGAGTATCTTGATATTTTTTCACTATTGGTTTGTGACTAAGAAATAATTCTTATTCATTGTCTCTAACAAAATAATAGGGAGATAATACATGTTGCCCACGTACTGTTTTCATCTAAGATCTCAAAGAGCGCTATAAATATTAATTTAGTAACTATTCATCTTTACCAATCTTTATGATCTATTTCTGCAGTAGGCATGTAATTGAAGTCATATGAATTAAATGACTGTTTCAAGGTAAAATCCAAGCTCAGAAGACAATGGAGAAAAATTCTGGATCAATAAAATGTCCATGTCCTGATATAGTCACTGAATATCAGGCAAAGTCACTTCTCACATATGTTCTTTTATTTAAGTTTCTTAGGGAGAGTTGGATTCTAAGTCAGCATGTATTCCCTTCCAATGATTTGAATGATGTCCCAAGATGTGTATGTTTTGCAATTTGATTACATACATTGTGTGTATATGATTTCCCATCAGAGTTATGTTCCTCTTTCCAAGTGATGGGAACAAAGCCACAAATAATGATAATTTCTTTTTCTTTTTTTTTTGGTTGAGACAGTCTCACCCTGTGCACTGAGCAGAGTGCAATGGCGTTGTAGCTCACTGCAACCTTAGACTCAGGCTGTAGGCATCCTGCTGCCTCAGCCTTCAAAACCACTGGGATTACCAGTGCTTGCTATAGCATCCTGCTGGGTTTTTCAATTTTTTTCATGATTCAGGCTCTGACTCTCACTCATACAAGCCTCGAACTCCTGAGCTCAAGCAATCCTTCTGCCTCAGCCCCCCACAGTTCTGGGATTACAGGCATGAGCCACCACGCCTCACAAATAGTGAGAATTTCAAACTTAGAAAATATTAATTCAAGGTTGAATATTTCACATCTTGCATCTGTTTGTTTAGCAAAGGAATTCTATATGATCTATACTATTATCTATACTATTACTATTTGCATGTTACAGATATGTCACTGTTATACAAAGATGTTAGGTAGGTTATCCAAGGTCACATACCAATAAATGGCAAAAATGGGATTTTTCACTCTGGGTGTCTAATGCCAAAACTATATATAGAACTTCTAGGATGTCCAAAGTAGGCCACCTACCTAGTGAGTGGTAAAACCAAATTCACATTCAGGTTGTGAGTGAAATATGTAAGTTAAGCAAATCTCTGCTAAGTGTGTCCACCAATGTTACCACACCATGCTATTGCTATCAGTCTCTTTATCAATAGTACTGTTTCAGCCTGTGTTATGTGGTTGCCATTGTAGTAAGAAGTTGGTACACATCAAATCATTTAATTTTTATAACAATGTTGTAAATTGAGTGCAATTACGATACTGGTTTTATGAATGGTGAACCGAGCTAATCTGGGGCAACATGGCTACGTGATGCTTTTTGCAGTGAATCACTTTTCTTGACTATATTCAAATCCAAAAAACAAAGAGCAGCCTATTCCCTTCCTTCCATTTTATTGGCATATTTAAATAATCTGATTCTTTCTATGCAGGGAATTTAGGGGAAAGAACTACAGTCAAAGACATCCAGGAGCTATGTTTGTTTTCACAGTAAGACAAGCTGTGGTGTTCTACTTATGAGCACAGTTTCACAAAACACCATCTCCTGAAACGTTCACTCTGAGATGATGAAGAAGAGACACAAAAATGGAACAAAATCAAGAAAAAGTGGCAGCACTTCATAATCTTTCTGAACACTGATAGAGAACGAAGTTATTGCAAACCTGCACTCTCTTACCCAGTACAGGTGATCAGTGTCGATACCAACTGCAGCTTTAGCCTAACTTTAATCTTTCCTTCTTTTAGTTAAGATACACTAAGGAGCACAGTTATTGAATTGCTTCAATTCAAAGTGAGTCCCTGCTTTCACAAATCCTCCACAAAGTCACCTAGTAGAATCTCATTACTATAATTAATTTTCTCAGCTGGGTGCGGTGGCTCATGCCTTGCACTCTGGGAGCCCAGGTGAGTGGATTGCTTGGGCTCAGAAGTTCTAGACCAGCCTGAGCAAGAGCAAGACCCCATCTCCACTTAAAATAGAAAAACTAGCCAGGATGTAGAGGGCATCTGTAGTCCAAGGTACTAAAGGATGCAAGGAGGCAAGAGGATTTCTATAACCTAAGAGTCTGAGGTTCTGTGAGCAATGGTGCCATGGCACTCTACCCAGGGTGACAGACTCAGACTCCTGCAAAAAACCCATAATAGTCTATGACAAAAACACTTATTTATTTATTTATTGAGGCAGACTCCAACTTTGTCATAGATACTTTGCATAATTCTTAAGTCAGGGTTTTTGGTGTGTTTATCATCAGGATTGTGTTCATTGTATCAAATAGGTAAGCTTAGATCCCATACCTCCCCTTCCACCTCCCCTCTTTTTGGTTTCCAATGTCTTCTATATTTCTTTGTGCCCTTTTGTGCCCATTGTTTAGCTCTCAGTTATTACTGAAAACCTATGGTGTTTGCGTTTCCATTCCTTAGATACTCAGGATAACTGTCTCCAGTTAATTCAAGTTTCTGAAAATAACATTATTTCATTCCTTTTTATGGCTAAGTAGTACTCCATGACATGTATCTACCACATTTTCTTTATCTATTCACGAGTTGATGGACTCTTAAGTTAGTTTCACATTTTTACACTTGTGAATTGTGGTGTGATAAACATTCAGGTGCGGGTGTCTTTTTAATAAAATGACTTCTTTTCCATTGAATAGATACCCACTAGTTGGATTGCTGGATCAAATGATAGGTCTGCATTTATTTCATTGAGAACTTTCCATACTGTGTTCCACAGAAATTGTATTAATTTGCAGTCACACCAACAGTGTATAAATGTCCCTTTCTCTCTGCATCCATGCGCCATAGTTGTTTTAATTTTTTAATTAAGGCTATTATGATAATGGTAAGATAGTTTCTCATTGTAGTTATAATTTGCCATTTTTTCCTGATGATTAGAGATGTTGAGAATATTTCATATGAACATAGGCCATTTATCTTCTTTTAAAAACTGATGAAACACAAGTATAGTCTAGCAAAAGGGGAGGGAAGGAAGAACGGAAGGGAGGAGGAAGAAGGGTGACTGGCAGGGAGGGCATTTGGTGGGATGTCACCTAATGTGCACAATGTGAGGGTGATCAGCACACCCGCTGGGTGAAGGGCTCAACAACAACTTTAACCTTATCTTATAACTGAAAACAATGTAACCTAAAAATTTATACCCTCATATTAATTTTAAATTAAAAATATATTGGATGTTGCTAACAAAATTGTGATCATGTAAACCAAGTCGAGCTGGCTAATTCTAAATACATAACTTTTCACTGGAGAAAAACATAAACAAATAAAAAATAAATCATAATCATGAAAAAAAACACCCCAAAACATGTTTGTGTCTTTTGCCCATTTTGTGAGGGGGTTGTTTTTTTCTTGGCAATTTATTTGAGATCTTTGTAGCTTCTGGATATTGGCCCTTTATCGGGAATATAGTTTGTGAATTTTTCCTCCCATGCTATAAGTTATCTATTCACTCGATTGATTATTTCCTTGTTTGTGCAGAAGCTACTTTACTTAATCCAATTTATTTATTTTTGTTATTTCTGTATTAACTTTTGAAGTATTAGTCATATTGAAGTATTAGTATATATATTAGTACTATATATTAATATATATATATATATATATATTTGGGAGGGGGCCTAAGCCAATGTTTAGAAGAGTTCATCTTTATTTTTTCTTCTAGAATTTTTATGGTTTTATGCCTTACATTTAAGTATTTTTTGGTAATTAATATTTGAATATGTCAAGAGAGAGTAGACTTGTTCTATTCTTTTTCAAGTGCTATTCAATTTACCCAGCACCATTTTTTGAATAGACCTTGTTCTTCCCAGTTTATATTGTTGTCTGTTGATTACAGAATATTCATTCCTCAGCTATTTATTTGGTGGGGGATTATTATCTCTGTTTTACCTTAACATTTCACTATCATTTACAAAGGCAAGTGTGGGAAATCTGATCATCTGATCTGATGAAACATAAAGCTTTGTCAGTGTGATAGGGACCTCTTAGGTTTCTCAGTTTAATCTTTCGGACACAGTGTCACAAGCAATAACTGTATATGTGCTTTTATTTTTGGCTCTTATGGAAGAATAACAGGAAATGCTCAGGCATAAATATGAATGCCTTGACCAATGAAGAAATAAAATGGATAAATAAAATCAATCGTATCTTCAGTGAAGTCCAACAATGTAAGTTTTTCCATAAAAAAATTTCTTTTAAATAAGACCAAGATAATGCATTAAAGTAAAAGTGAAAAATATGTGTGTAACTATTAGAAAACTTTAGTTAAAATGATGTTCCAGCATTCTTCATTGCACAAATTTAGACTAGAACCTTGACTGATTTAGAGAATGCCTTAATTGTACAGGTTGGCCATTTTTAGCAGGTATTATAGCTCTAACATTTAGCAGTCACTGTGCTTGAAAAACATTAACCTAATTAAAAATCGTCAAGAGATTAGTTTTGATCTCCAAATGTTTACTTGGATTAGATAGTACTGAATCTTAAATCATATGTACACAGTAAGTATAAGATGTCAATTTATTGCTCAGAGAAATGTGATATCCAGAATAAAAATGAAGAAGAATTACGAAGAACTGGGCAGCACCTGTGGTTCCGTGAGTAGGGCCCCAGCCCCATATACCAAGGGTGGCAGGTTCAAACCCAGCCCCAGCCAAACTGCAACAAAAAAATAGCTGGGCATTGTGGTAGGTACCTGTAGTCCCAGCTACTGGGGAGGCTGAGGCATGAGAATTGCCTAAGCCAAGAGCTGGGGGTTTCTGTGAGCTGTGACGCATTGGCACTCTACTGAGGGTGACAAAGTGAGACTCTGTCTCTTAAAAAAAAAAAAAAAAGAATTACAAAGAACTGAACAGGAAATCAAAAAACATCAAATGAAATCTTCCACTGACACTATCAATTTTTGAGCATTGACTGGCTCTCCATTTTCTCATCTGTTTTAAAGAAAAACAATGTTTATCTGAGTTGGAGCTTGGTTTTAGCTACCCACTAGTTGTATGTCCTCAGGCAATTTGTTTAACATTCCCAAGCCTTGGTGTGATAGGGTTTGCCTTGCAGGTACTCAAAGGAATCCCAGGAAAATAATCCATATTTGGGAGTTGTCTAAAATTGGTAGAGCTCAAAACTGTGAAAAATGATAATAAACTTTCCTTGGTTTAAAAAAAAAGGAAAGAGTCAAAGACTTAACACCAGGGAACACTGAAGTTTAAAAGACAAGAGAAGAAAGAAAATCCAGAAATAAAATTAAAGCTGAACTGTGAGAGAGTTGAGTGAAATTGTTTATTCTTATCAAAGATTCCTCTCATTGGGACTCAGCATGAATTGCTCTTTATGCCATATGTGCCTGCTGTTTGCACTGCTGGATCTTTAAAATTTATATATCAAATCTCTGAACATCATAAGATCAATTTCTGGATTTGGACTTTCCTGTGAGAAGAGAGAGAATGTCTTGGGGAATAAAGACTTATAATTCTTCAAGAAGAAAAGACATTTCATGTGAAGTTCAGACATAATATAATTCAAGAAAGAATTTGAATTTTACATGTTTCCAAAGCCACACAACTTCATATCCCAAGATATATTTTCCTGATAAAAATCTATCCCTTCTATCTAAGATAGATAACTTTTTTCCTACTTACAGAAAATAAACATGTCAATTAAAATTGGGATTATTTTAATAAAGTTTGTTTAGGGATATTCACACAAAATTAGTTCCTTGTGTATATCTATATATAATACAATATATATTCTTGTGTATTATATGTATAGATATAGATATACACATATAATACAATATAGATTATATAATATATATAGATAGACACATATAATACAATATAGATATACACAATCTATATCCAATATAGATTTACACAAAGAACTAATTTTGTACCAATATCCCTCCACAAAGTTTATTTTGATTATTTTTCTTTTGTTGATCAGGATGATGAGGAATATTGTCTTATGCTGACATATTTAGTAGAAAGTTAAGAAAATTTGAGTTGGGGGGGAAAGTTTTCTTTCACCTGAATTCAATAGAGAAAGTTTCCCATAAAAGATTTTGGTATGATTCTAACTTAGCTTTGAATACTACCTCCATTTTACTAGTAATCGAGGAACTGATCAAATTACTTTGACCCCTTTGTGACCACTTTCTCCTCTGGGAAATAAAAGCATAATAGATATGCCTGGTCAACTCAACTTCTGTGATGAGAAGATGAGATAATCAATGTATCTGTGTCCATAATTGTATGCACGTATGCAAGTAAGAATGGTATATTTACATACATGTGTATGTTCTTATTAGCAAATACTCATATGTCATTGCAAAGAATGGATTTTGTTGTTGTTGTTGTTGTTGCAATTTTTGGCCAGATCTGGGTTTAAAGACGCCACCTCCAGCACATGGGGCCTGCACCCTACTCCTTTGAGCCACAGTCGCCACCCCAGAGAATGGATTTCAATTGATCGTCAAACTGAGCTGAAAGGTAGCAATAGAAAACTCTACCAAGGGAAAAATGAAATGCTGTTCTGTACCTTTCATTCAGCTTACTCCTGTTTTGTCATTTTCTCTTAATTATGCCGTTCTCATGAGTCAACAAGCCTACCTGTATTTGTGAAACTTTTACTATTAACAAAGGGAGTATCATCCTGTTTGTATATGTTTCCGCTAGGTTATTTTAGTGTCAGGAGTTTTACTGATACGATTTATGTTCTCCATGGATATTTATTACTTAGATCTCATGAAAAGCAGTAAATAAAGAGTTAGAAAGAATGTGTGTGAGTCTATAGTGTATGCGTGCGTGTGTGTTTTCATACCAAGGATTTGTAAGAGGGGGAAAGGAGTTAAGCTCTTTTGCCTAATCTCCAAATGGGATTAAGGAGTAGACTTCTACAATTTCTCTGTCAACAGTGTGTACCAAAGATGGAGAGTGTGGGCTGAAACCGTTAGATAAGAATTCTTATTAACTGGCCCATTTCACCTATAGATACCCTTCAACTGGATGCAAACTTTACCCCAAGTTTGTGGCAAGCACTCGCTAGCTTTTGTTTGCAAGAGCCAGCCTATCCTTAGGATTCAGGGAAGTCCAATAACTCAGTTTTCAGAAGAAGAAAAATAAACCACAGTCATTGATGATGCTCAGATTCCTATGTCTAAAGCAGATATACAACTAATTCTATTTCAAAACCATAAGGTTCAGTGACATAATGAATGGATATATGTACTAACAATTTAAGTCAGGTTGTTTGCAGGAATTTCAGAATCTTTTTATTACAAAGATAACTGGTCATTTATCTCAGGAGGTGAGGTGCTGGTTTTCTAGGGCTTCTTTCTGAAAAAAATTATTCGGTGGAAAAGTTTTGTCACTTCATTTATATAACTTATTGTTCACAAAATTTTCCCCACATAACAAACAATTCCCTAAAGATTATTGCATAGGGTATGCATTTTATATAAGCCTGGGGAAAATCAAAACCTGGATAACAGAATAAAACTATTCCTTTCCATCCTGCCACTCCCAGTTGGTTACCATTTTTCTAACTCTTCTTCCAGTATCTGTTCCCTATGAGTTTCACCTGAGGAAAATAAGTCCTGTGCTTGAGTTATTTCACTGACTTCCTCATTATTATGATGTAAATTTGGAATATTTAGAAATTACAAAGGCTCCCCTTCCTAATGCCACCCATATCTGTTAATTACTGCTAACATTTTGCTGAATTTCTATTCAGTTGCATCTCTCCTAGGAGTTTCAACTGAGAAAAAGAGCTTCTGTGATGTGTGAACTGTGCCCTTCAGCTCCAGCACCTTGCCAGTTGTAGGTGGGAAATGAGGTTGAAGCCAGAGCAATATGAGAAATCTTCAAAATTCAGATGCAGCAAATATCCCTGAACCTCTCTCTGTGTAGTCCACATTCACTGATAAAGTTTGCAACTACATTGTAAGATCAGCGTACATTTCTAGATCCCTGCTATGCTCTGATCCATATTAGGCAGATCATTATTCATTTCTAATTAGAAAAATATTTTTAATTTGACTCTCTAAAACCATGTTCTCTAAACTGTTTAATCAGGTTGAGGGACACCCACCAGAGACTAAGCAGCTGCCAGTCTTCCCCCGTGAATTCAGTCTGAGTTCCAGGCGAGCCTGCCCCTTCAGTTACTGGCAGACTAAGTTTCTCCTCATCACTGCCTGGCCCTTCACCATCCTAGAGAGAAGAGGGAACAAATGTTTGGTCCCAGACTGGCCTGGTATACAGCAGGTCAGGGTGGGGGGCAGTTGCTGGGCATTGCCCCCCCCCCCCCCCGCCTTCAGCTTGAGTGAATCATTGCTACATAGCCTTTCATTAGTATGTTATGTAATAAATGGAACAATATATATGAATGTACACTATTGTGTAGTGAATATTATGTTCATTAGCAACTTGAAATTGGCATAGGACAATAAAGAGAACCTTCAGTAAGACTGGTCACACAAATGTAAAATAAAATATGATAATCTGGAATTAACAGTTAATCTTGATGGTCTTCCCCTCCTCCATTTCCTCCTCTCCCTCCTTGCTCTTCTTCTGCTTGTAATTTTTCTACTTTAAAAATACATATTTTTTAATTATTTCAATTTTTTGTTCTTGGTAGAAAAGTAGTATCTTCATAATGCAGAAACTACTGAAGTTGACAAGGTTCAACCCCAGAGAGCAGACACAATTTCCTATACTGACAATTATTAAAGCCAAAGAAAAACACTGTTCTATTATTTGGTTGACTTCTGGTTAGTCTGTAATTAGAAAGCATTAATGAGAAAATGAAAAAAAATATACAATGAAACCATAATATTTCTAAATGTCTCATCTCAGCCAAAAATGACAGAGAAGTAAGCATGGCTACGCTAAAAGAATCTAAGGATTATGTGGTGCCTTACTTCTTTTTGGAAATAAACATTCTTCTTCAGTCCTCAAGCCCATGAGAGATTCTTGTACTCGTCACAACTCTTACAGTACTGCAAATCCTAACTCATGCTGAAAGGCGTAAATAAGAGCAAGGGCTCTGAAGTCCTGTCTTTCTGGTTTATATCCCAAGTCCCACATGTGTCAGTGTATGCCTTTTAATACTACACTCTGAAGCATGCAAAATGGCAATGATAATAGGGGGAAGCTGTGAGATTTTCTGAAGAATAAATTTTAATGAAATGTACATGAAATGTCTACTACATTGTTTAAGCCATGAAGGTGTCAGGTTTCAAGGCAGCTGTCTTGTGTCCTAAAATCCTGCCATTTCACACAACTGTCTGAATCCTTGGTTCTTGGTGTGCTCATGGCTGAGAAATGATCAGACCCACCAAGGCAAGGCAAGCATGAAACAAAGTTTACTGAGGACTAGAAATATTACTTTACAGTCAAGAAGGTTTATAGAGCAAGATATGTTCACAACAAACAGCAAATGAGCCTCCACTGCAGTAACAGGTATGCACAGAGCCATAGGTTATGGCGGGCACTTCTATTTTATACTGTCTGTGCTGCGCCCACCCTGTAATTCAGAGGTCACTTTGGAACCAGAGTCTTACTGCACATGCAGACCTCCCATGAGCCTCTCTGAGAAAGCATTGAGGGAGTGTGGACTTCATTGTAGATTTAAGCTAATGACATCATAAGTAGGCTTGAAGTGGTTCTAGGTCACCTTCAAGATGTCTAGGCCCATGGGCTAGAGAGTTTTCTACATCGCTTTGCAGTTGACATACTTAGTTCTGATTGGTAGATTGGTAGAATGTTGCCTCCTGCCTGGTGTGTGCAATCTCAGATAGGACTAAGGTAAAATGGGGACCCGGGGTCTGCCCTTCTCTTTTTTTCCCTAAAGACTGGGATTTCTAAGTACCTAAATGCTCAATGAATGTCATCAATACTTACCTAAAAGTTACATTTTATCATACTATCTAAGAACTGAATTTCTATTCTATCTTAGACCTGCTAGATTTTTAGATGTTAATTATAACTAGTTTGTTCTCTTAGAATTATTAAATTAAAGGGGATTGATGTTTTCATTAAATTATGAGAGATTTCTTAGTCTATTTTGTCACCATTAAGGTGTAATAAATGTAAAGCTTCTAGGAAACAATGACTTTCTTCACTAGATTTTTCATATGGATAGATTCTGATATTTTAGATGCAAAATGGCCATTCAGTTTGTAATATTAAAATATTATAACAATATTTTAAGCTCTATTTTTGAAAAAAATATTTTTTTGAAAAAAAACCTTTTTTGTTGTACTCTATTTCCCTTTTTAAAATTTTTCATGCTGGTTCATTTTAGAAAAGGATGGGCTTTAATTTCTCTCACTTTGACCAAGTTTAGATAAGCTACTTCTTGATTCATTTAAAGTTTTTCTCAGTTTTATAAACCAAGAATTCCTTTCTCAGTGATGTGAGGGCCATATCTTTGAAATGTATTCATCAGAAAAGGTAGATACCTATATCCCCATCTTAAACGGAGGGTAGGAGCCTAACTTCCAAGGGTGACTATGAGCAAACACAGATGACTTAAACTCAGAAAAAAAAATTGCATTTGAAAATGAATTCAAATGATTTCACAAATCCCATTGATCTACTTCCCCTAACATCTTCCAGTACTTTTTTACCAGTTCATCCTAGTGCTTAAGTCCCTACCCCTTCATAGGAGATAAGAAAGAAAGAGGGGAAAAAAGCATTTTTACTACTCTCACATTCAACACAGCACAGAAGACTTCACCTCTGATCACCAAAATGAGTGTGAAATTTTCCCCACATAACAAGTAACTCCTCAGCAGGTACTGCAGGCAGAATTGGCATGGAAGATCCCATTTTTGGCAAGGGAAACACCCCCTTGCCAAAAAAGGGAAAAACAGAGAAATAAGCTGAGCAAAGTGAAATAAAAATAGGTTAACTAGTTAACTTGTAAATTGATGCTAAATTCCTTATCTGAGCAGTTCCTGCTTTTCCTAGAAGCCTGGCCTATAGGGGATACAGCTTGCAAACACCCTTGCTGAGTCTGTGAACACTTGGAAGAAATGATGGCCCCAGAGGAAGCTGTGAGCAAGCCCTGGCAAGGAACATTAACAAGACTGTTTCCTGCCCAGTCAAGCAAATACCTATAGTGGAGATTTGCATTTGGCTGGGTCAGAGATGAAGGAAACAGCTTAAGTCCTGAAACAGGAACAGGAAGGCTTGTTACCATGATAACAGAGAAAGATGCCTCTGGGTTGGAGACAGAGGAAAGTTCTGTTTTCCCACCTATTCTTCAGAGGAGACTGATATCAGTGGCATTTTACTCCACAGTGAACTAGTGGGATTAAACCCAACCCCTGGAATCTGTGTGTGTGACCACAGAGAGGAGGCTGCCCCCAGACAAGGTTTGGGTTTCAGATTTCTTAAAATCTTCATCTGCTTAGACTCTTAAAGTTAATGATTATATAGAAACAGAAGGAGCTGACTTGCTTACTCAGAGATACTGCTGATGTTTTTGTTCCCTTCCTCAGCTTACCTTCTGGGCTAATGAGGAAAAGCCTTCAATTAAAGCTCAGTGGAACAAATACCTGGGCCATTCACCAGAATCCCACTAATGGGTGATGGCCCCATGTATTTCCCACCTTTGAAAATTTTATTCTGTATGTACTGACCCTTTGTCTCTCCTGCTTCAAACTTTACTTTTCTTCGTCGATCACCACCAGCTCCACAGGTATTAAAGGGCTCTGTCCATGGGCCAGTACCCGTCCATGGGTACAGTACCCAGCAGGTCCTGTAGGGGACACCAAGAGTCAGATGACATCTGAGAAAGATGATCTGCAGCTGAGGAGTGGACCCTCAGGGCCATTGGTCCACAGGAGTTCCTTGTGAAAGAGTCGGAGCCTTCAGCATGTAGTCATTTGTTAATTACTCCTCTCATCTGCTTGTACGGTCTTAATAAAAGGCTGATGCGGAGGTTGCTTGGGGCTACACTGCAAGTTAAGGGTTAGTCCGCCTCCCTCAAGCAAGTACTTCTAATCCTCCTCATGCCTGGTTCCTTCCTGCGGTGATCAAGACCAGGGCCATAGGGGCCTGACAGGTCATGAAAGGTACCAACTGGCTTTCCTGTGAATCAAATTATTTCCAAGGCTATCTCCCTGGAGTTAGAATCAGATCTACAGTTTACGGCCCAGTCCTACAAGTCCACACCCCTACTTCAGATGCCAATTTCAAGTCCCAAACTGTGACCGGCACTTCTATCTGATCAGTTGCAAATTCGGGTTTTCATGTTCCCCTCCTAGGGTTCCATTTTACTAAAATGGCTCACAGAATACAGGGAAACACTTTACTTAAATTTACTTCTTTATTACATTAATAAAAGATATTAAAAAGAATATAGATGAACAGCTGGATAGAAGAGATGATGTGTCAGGCAAGTTATAGGGCAAGGGGCATGAAGCTGTTACGCTGTCACTAAGTGTACCACCTTTCAGGGGATCTTCACATGCTCAGCAGTCTGCAAGCCCTCTGAACCCTGCCCTTCAGGGGTTTCATGGAGACTTCATTACATGGGCAGGATGATTACATCATTCATCATTGGTGATCAAATCAATCTTTACTCCCTCCTCCTCCCCTAAAAGTCAAGATATAGGGCTGAAATCTCCAAACTTCTAATCACATAGTTGATGACCCCTGCAACCAGTTTCCATCCAGAAGCCCACTAAAAGTGGCACCTTTAGAAAAAAAAAAAATGTGCCAATTACTTAGAAAATTTCAAGAAATTTAGGAGCTCTATGTTGGATGTTTCCATCACTCAGGAAATTACACAGGTCTAAGGAGCCTTGTGTCAGGAACTGTGGTCAAGGACCAAATGTTAGAACAAAAGCTTTTCCTGACCCTCCCTATCTATAAGGGTTGTAGGAACTATCTCAGAAATGAGGAACAGAGATAAAAGATATATTACTTATTATATCACATCAAAATTCCCCTCTTACCTCTACCCTTGGTTTCAGCACAGAGTTTTGACCTCTTATCTGTGTTACGGTGGTCTTGTGCATTCTCTTGTGTGTATCTAACTTTAGTGTGATTTGCTTTGGTGACTTAGCTTACTATTTAGAAAAACAACAACAACAATATAGCAATGCTAGCTATATTCTTCATAGTATTGTTAGTAAGTCAAAGTTGGTCCCGTCCCACAGGCAGGGTCCTTTAAGACCTTGGAACTGCTGATGACCCATGGGAAGAATGAAATTAAAAGTGGCAAGAGATAAAGAGACAGGACACACAAAATACAATTTTGAAAGCTGGGCACAGGGGACCACTGCTAGCTTGTGGGGTTCCAGTGAGTGGTCTTGAATGTTTGTTCCACTCATCTTTTATTGAAGTCTATTTTCTCAGTTAGCCCAGAGGGTAAGCTGAGGAAGGGAGTAAAAACTTCAGCAGTTTCTCTGAGTAAGCATGTTAGTTCTGACTCTGTCTTTAATCATTAACTTAAAGGATCTAGGCAGCCTTGAAAAATCCAGAAGCTGAGCCTTGTATGGAGGCAGCCCCTTGTCTGTGGTCACACACACAGATCCCTTGGAGGAGGTTAGACCTGTCTAGTTTCTCTGTGGAGCAGATGCAGTGGTACCAGTTCTCCTCTGAAGAACAGGTAGAAAGAGGAATTTTCCCCTTATCTCCATGAAGAGGCATTTCCCTCCATGGTTAGGGTACAAGCCCTCCTGCCCATATCTCAGGGCTCAACCTGTTGCCTTAATCTCTGCCCTGGCCATTATTCACATAAATAAATAACAATAAATATTTGCTTTGACTACTGACTGTCGGCAGGGTTAATGTTCCTTCCCAGGCCTTGCACTCTGCTTCTGCTATGGCCATTGTTCTTCAGAGTGCTTACAGACCCAGCCAGGGGTGTTTGTGAGCTGTATCCCTTGCAGGCCGGGCTTCCAGTAAAAGCAGAAACTGCTCAGACAAGTATTTTAAAAGTAATCTAGCCGAATTGTTTTTATTCCATATTGTTCAGCTTATTTCTATTTCCCCCCTTTTCTGGGGGTGTGTTCCTTTAGTCCCCACTCTCCCTGGGAAAGAGTTTAAAATATTTTCAAAGTTTATTGTGTATTTACAATGTCTCCTCAAACATTCTCTGTGCTAATTTACTCTTTTCAATTCAGGTGGCTGAGGCACCTGGGTTCCCAGCGAGGAACTACTCAATGCAGAACAGAAAGAAAGGCTGGATTCAAACTGTCAAGTATTGAAATCTAGCATCTCTTTCTAATTACTCTCAGCTTTGCCTGTCAGGACTTGATTTATTATTTCTTTTCTATTTCTTTAAAAAAAATAGCCAGTTCTTTTCATTTTTCTTACTTTATTACTTGACTCTATAATGTGGGTAAATTCTTTTAGATTTTAAATTGTAATCTCAAGAAGACCATTACTTTGTCAAATGAATTTGACTTGATCTCGATTTCTTTTTCAAGTTATTAACAAAGAATTGAGAATGAACTTGCTTTAAAATGGATGACTTTCATGACACATTTTGGCCTGATAGAGCATCTATTGTCTATTTTTGTTTACTTTGTGCCAGATACTTGTGAAGATGGTCTCATTTAATATTTACAAAGACTCGATTATCCCTATTATTGGGATTATAATAGTGATTAATAATATTATAATATTGTTAAATATTATAATAGTAATTAAGAATTACTTAATCTTAAAAGTAATTAAGGCTCTATTATCCCTATTATTGGGATTATAATAGTAATAAATACTATTATTAAATATTTTAATAAATACACAAATAGAATATTAACATGAAAAGGTAAGTTTGCTCATCCACTTTGCTAGTTATATAAAAACATCCTCTAGTCCAGCAGTTCTCAACTGTCGGGACCCATAGGAATTGTATTAAAGGGTTGCAGCATTAGGAATGAAAACCACTGCTCTAGTCTTTTTTTGTAATATATAAAATATCTAAGAACTCTAATAAGTCACCTTCTTTTAGAGCTGCTGCTTTATTGTATTACCTGATATTTGTATTTTATGTGATAAAGATTTTAAAGGCATATTTTAGATTTTAAGTTGTAGGTGTCAGAATGTAAGATGTTCAGAAGGATTTGATGGGGGAGAATACACATTGGAATAGGTTTTTCCTGGTGAATAATTTAAAATATTGCTTTTTGAAATAATTGACAGTAGGAAAATAAAAATTACAAGATTCACACATGACAAGTCAACCACGTATACCTAGAAAAAGATTTTAATTTCCAGTGAATCACAGAGAATTAATTTTTTGACTGAATCTGGAAAAAAACAAATGGTCTGGTTGAAAGAAAAAAGAAATGTGGGAAATTAAGTTAATCAAGCAGCTAATTTAGTTATTTGCACTGAGGGATGTTTTTGAAGTGTTAAGTAACAGTTTTGAAATGAATTCTATTTTGAAGTTCCACGATTTCTCAGAAATGTAAATGAAAGGAATACTATTATGCAAAGGAAATTTAATTATATATTAAGTCAGCAGAAATTAACATCTCTGTTGAGGAAAAAAAATCTCCTAAAAGCCATAAATACGTAATATATAACCCTAAAAAAAACTAAGTTTTCGAGCTTTATGCTTTATGTTTTTATTCCACCGATTGGATGAATTTTACATAAAAGAGTCTTTTAAAATTATAGCATATTTCCTATGGTAATTACTTTTAAGTCATTGTTTATTGGAAACAACTCAGCTGTTTTTATTAGCATCATTTCTGCCTTTTAGGGCCTTGTAATAATTAACCACTCCTACTGTATTCATTTATAAGATATTAAATATCTAATTGTACTCTTCTTTTTTTCTTCACTTTGTTTTAATTAAAACTTTAATAAATCTGGCTTTAAAGAAAATATCCCTCTTTGTATTTTGAAGTGAATAAGAATGTTCCTCAGGAAAAGTTTTGAGAGCAATTTTGGAAACTTGTGTCATTATTTCTCTATATTCTGATTGGTTTCATTCCCAAAGAGCTATGAAGACAACTATTTATCTTTCACAAAATAAAGTCGAGTATTTAATTGATGATATTTTTCCCCATACATAACATGAATTTCTTTCGTCTATAAATTTATTCTAGTCCCCACCCGGTGGTGGGGCTAGAACTTGGGTTTTGGAGCAGAGGATTTCCCTCTGGCTGTGCTGTTCTAAATATCCCTTCCAAGGGCACTGGAGGAGGACTGCCCTGTGCTGTGTTTACCTCTGACAGAGCTCCAATGTGAAATCTCACAATCACTTTGCACCTTCTCCTCAAGGCACATGGATTTTCTCTCCAGTTGTTACTACTGAGGGATGGAGGGAGGGAGGCATAGGTAATGTAAAACTGTGGAGTCCAATAAAATACTGAATGGCTGTAATGTGTAAACAACAAAGTGATCTATAACCAGAATTGTCAAAGTTATCTATAGATTGATTACTGAATCAGAGCTCTCATCTATTCTTTCTAAAAGGATACTGTCTTCTTGGTGAAAACCCTAAAATAACTACCCATATTCTTACAACTTCTGGAGCCGTCATAAAAGACTCGGCAGCCCATGGTGCCTTGACCTTCCATCCTGCTAATCCCGTTCACTCACTAAGTTTTAGCCACACTGAATTTTTTGTGGTTTGTTCCTTCAACGTATTAGGTTCTGCTGCCACCTTAATGGCCTCCACACTATCCGTCTCCTCTATCTGGACTGGTTTCTCCCACTATTCAAATGTTACCTTTTCAATGAGTTCCATTAACTCATGAGTATCCTCTTAATTATTTCTCCCAACCTTTAGATTCTTCAATCTTTATTCTGCTCTTTCCTTTTAAAAATTTTTTTTCTTAAAATTGTAAATATGTAAAGCACACATCTATAATTTGGCAAACACACTTTACTGAAAATACCGTGTTAAAACTTTAAGGGTGTTAAGAAATATTCTCCGTAAGTGTAAGAGAACATTGCTTTCATGTGCATGATTGACATTTAAGGCCACTATCAATACACTGATTTGTTACGATGTCTGTTCACTTATTTTGGGGGGTCAGATAATAAGCATGTGTCTGCAGAATCATAACAAGCAAAATAATAAATTCTTAAATTCATTTTGATGTAACTTTTGGTTTTTTGACCCATAAACTCATGGGCCTATCTTTATTCAAATACTGAATTATATTCTTCATGAAGTCATTATAAAATACTCAGGTGATTGCTTTTGTTTCTGAGCTCCTTCTAATATAAAGGAGTTCAGAAAAATATTGATGATAACAGTAAGAAGTCATTATAATTAATGTGACAGTGCATTTACTATCACCCAAAATGAAATAATATAGAAAGAAAAAAAATATCTTTTTAATACAGAAAATGGCAATTTGGAAAATTCACTGATGCATTTTCATTTTCTGAAAGAATAAAGAAGTGTCTATGTTGATGAATGTGACGACTCAGAAACTTATTTATTTATTTGAGACAGAGTCTCACTCTGTTGCCCACACTAGAGTGTGTGGCATCAGCCTACTCACAGCAACCTCTCACTTCTGGGTTTAAGTGATCTTTCTACCTTAGCTTCCCAAATAAGGGACAACAGGCACTCACTGCAATGCCTGACTAATTTTCATAGAGACAGGTCTCACTTTTGTTCAGGCTGATCTTGAACAATGCTTCTGCCTCAGCCTCTCAGAGTTCCAGGATTACAGGCATGAAACATTCTGCCTAGACTTAAAACTTGTTATTTAATTTTAGCTTATGTTAGTTTTTGATTAATTTGTAAAATTTAAAATATTTGTGATAGATTTATAAACTAAAGATAAATAATCTATATTGTTTTCCTTTATTCCATAAATATTGAGTATATAGTCCCAGCAAGATTATTCTATCCTGATAGAGACTTAAAGGGAATATTAATGATTGAAAACATTATTATTTACTTATGTTAAAGAGAAGAGAAGCAAATTTTAGAAAAATTTATTCTTTAATTTTTATCCAATAGACCTACATCCTTAGATGTTTGCTCTAAATTCAATTGTTTACTAGGTGGATTTTCTATGTCATTTGGGAATTGAAAGGGCAAGAAGGATCTTTACTACTATAATATAACATTTGAAAGTGACAAAATAAAAGCCACACCATGCCATGTGTCCAGGAATGTGGTGGCAGGCAAAGAAGCTAAATTCCAGAGAGGATCAAGCCTTTCAGAGAGGAGGAGAGAGCCATAGCCTCCAATTTGTGGTTCGGATTCTCTCAGACTTGTAAAGCACTGAGAGATTTCTCTGTGCATGAAAGAAAAATGTTTCATCTTAAAGGACAGCAAGGGATGATTATGAAAAGGAAAAATTATAAAAACAAGGTCAGACTTCTCAATTGAGCCACTCTATACACCCCCATCTCTAGAGGTTTGCTAGGAAAGCAACATGTCTGGTGCTGGGCATTGTCTATTTGATTCAATTCCAGGACATGACTGAATCAAATTCAAAGATAGACTGAATGTATTTGAAACTACAGCCACCATTTCCAGATAAAATTAAGAGAAAAGCCCAAATAGACTATAGAAAAAAATAAAGGAGGGGGGCAAGAAATAGACCCATATACATATAACCAATTTATTTTCAACAAATAAACCAAAGTAATCAATGTCAAGAGAAAAATATTTTAAATAAGTAATGTTGGAACAGAAGGACAACCATAAGGAAAATAAAGAGTAACCGTAATGACTATTTAACATCTTTCACAAAGTTAAATTAGATATGCATAGACTGTGATGTAAAAGCTAAAACTATTAAGCTTCTAAAAGAAAATACGGAATAATAATTTTGTGATTTTCAGCCATAGAGAAGAATCTTGTCACATGCAGCAACACGGATGAACCCGGAGGAAATGTTAAATGAAATAACAATCTCTGACCCCATCTCACAGGCAGCTATAGAACGCGTGAGGTGATATACATGGGAAAGCTATGAAATTTCTGCACCCTTCATTTCCTTACGGACTCCCTAGCTTAGTTTATTCTAAGGAAGACTTCAGACTTTCGTAAGCATTATATAAACTGATGAGTGCTTAGAATAAATTTAAAGGGATTTAGAGGACTCTACTAATTTTCTACTTTAGCTTAATTTAGTTTAAAGATCTAATTTTCTTCAAATTTTCTATGTAAATAACTGTAGGTCACTTTTGAAGATATTAAGCCACTGAGAAATATTAGACGGTAGAGAACTTTTTTTCTCAGTATTAAATGGTCCTATTGCCTTGGGGGGGAAATCAGTTTGGGCTATAATTAGATATATATATATATATTTTTGAGACAGAGCTTCAAGCTATCCCCCTGGGTAGAGTGCTATGACATCACAGCTCACAGAAACCTCCAACTTCTGGGCTCAAGCGAGTCTCCTGCCTCAGCCTCCCAAGTAACTGGGACCATGGGCGCCACCACAATGCCCAGCTATTTTTTTTGTTGCAGTCATCGTTGTTTTGGCAGGCCCGGGTTGTATTCAAACCCACCACCTTAGGTGTATGTGGCTGGCACCTTAGCCACTTGAGCCACAGGTGCTGAGCCATATTTGGATACTGTTAAAAGGCTTTTTCAGTTCAGCTGATCCCAACAGAATATTTTTAATTCAAAAATTAAATTGTGGGGATTAAATAATAGCAATAATGTATACAGCTAAACTAGTTAGGCTTAGGGTTAAATATCACTGACTATGGTCCTCTAACATTTTAGTATTTGGTCAAGCTTTTAATATGTACTTTGATTTTTGTTCAGTTAAAATTGTTGTGTTGTTTACTTTCTCCAATTCCAGGTATTCAACTTTCAGGGTTTTGTTTTGTTTCCTTTGGACAAAGTCTCACTCTGTGGCCATGTGAAGAGTGCCATGGTGTCACAGCTAACAGCAACGTAAACTCTTGTGCTTGAGCAGTTCTCTTGCCTCAGCCTCCATAGTAGATGAGACTCAGGTGTGTGCAACTATGCCTGGCAAATTCTTCAATTTTTAGTAGAGACAGAGTCTAGTTTTACTCAGGCTGGTCTCAAACTCCCGAGCTCAAGCTATCTGCCTGCCTCAGCCTCCCAGAGTGTTAGGATTACAGGCATGAGCCACCGTGACTGGCCAAATTTTAGTTTTATATTATGAAATAGGAACATGTTATAATGAATTTTTACATTAGAAGCATCTTGCTACTGCTGTCAAGTAAATAAATTAAGGTGTGAAAAGCTAGCAGAATATAAGGTCTTTGGAAGTCGAAGGTTTTTGTACACTCCTGATACTCTTAAATATAAGAAAGTGATGATCTTCTTGTTATAAATAAAGCTACTGTGGATACAAACAGGTACATCTCTTCAACAAACGGTAGTGTTTAATTTTCAACTGAGAACAATGTAGTCAATTGTTACTAAACTTTTTAATGGAACCTTGATTTCCAGTGGATTTATTACCACATTTACTTTGTAAAAGATACAATTTAATGGCTACTGATGATTCCCGATTTAGAATAATTCTCTTTGGTTTCAAGTTCTCATCCTAACGGACCATTTAAAAAAGATGCTCAATTGCATATCTCAATCTTGTTTGTAGCATTTAAATTTAGACCTAAGGTGTTTAGTAATGTAAGGTTGCAAAGAGAGAAGGAGTTAGGAATACGACATATTATACCTTAACAGTATAGATACTTTTAAAATCCGTCAAATGATATACGTTCCCCCAAGAATATATTAAATTTTTCATTTCCATGTTTCAACATCTTAGTAGATTAGAAATATAAGAATTATAGCAGCCCTTTTATGAATTGTGAACAGATTTGAAATACATCAAATCGTCATCAAGCACTAATTTGACCCACCTCAGCTTCGCCAACTGAAAATAGATCAAAGCCCACCTACTCTGAGATACTGACTCAATATATGTTTTTAGTACATATAAGTGTTTGTAAAATAGTAAATATAAGATAAACACTTATATGTACTAAAAACTAAAATTATCTTTATTATAATTATTATTAAACATTAATTATTAAAATTATCTTTAAAATAGCAACTATAAAATAAATACTTATATGTACTAAAAACTAAATTATCTTTATTATAATTATTAAATTATTAAATTATTAAAATTATATTTAAGATAGTAACTATTTTACAAACACTTATATGTACTAAAAACTAAAATTATCTTTATTTATTGATTCAGTGTGTCAGAGTAGGCGAAGCTGAGGTGGCTAAAATTAGTGCTTAATGAAGATTTTACATCTACTGAAGAGCAGAGGCAAACTTCAGGTACACGTCAGCTCCAATTAAAAATTCAACCTCATTCCATTTAGGAAACACCCACTGTCTGGAGTTAGAAATAGTATATTGGCAGATTTGGATGCCAGATTCAACTGAAGGGTGAATAACTAATCTGAAAATCCTAAATGCTCCAAAATCTGAAATTTCTTGAGTGCTGACATAGGCTTAAAGAAAACACTCACTGGAGCAGTTCAGAGTTTAGATTTTCAGATGAGGGATGCTGAAATAGTAAGTACAACACAAATATCCCAAAATCTGAAAAAACCCCACAAAATCCAAAACAGTTCTAGGCCCAAGAAGTTTGGATATAACTTGGATACTCAAACTGTATCTGCACTTTTCCAAACATATAAAGTCCACTCACCTAAGCAACAGTTACTGCTGTTTTTCTGCAGTTTTTTGATAGATAAAGGCAAATACATGTAATGAATAATAAAAACCTACCTTCAAAATGCAGTGTGAATAGTTTTAGGAGTCCGCTTAATGTCACACTTGGCCTGACTTCTAATCTACTTCACGATCATGTGCAAAAATGCCGGAAGCTTAATGCCCCAAGTTACATTTTATACACAGACCTGGAGAATAAGCCAAGAAAAACTGAGATTATGATGGATAATAACTACATTTCCTCCTTCTGTAACTGCCTCGTGCCACTCTCCTCCTATTTAAATATTAGAGGCCACCTGATAGGTCCAGGAAAGGGATGCCGCTTCCGTTCTGTGATGTTGAGAAAGTCACAAACTGCCAGCTTTTCTGTTTTGCCATCTGTAGAGCAAGATAAGAATAGTTGACAACTGTACACCATGCAGTGAAGACAAATGCAGTAAGATCCACCAAGGAGGCTTCACTCAGGGGAAGACAGAAGCCACATGCAATCAATAAAAGCAATAGTGACATTTAAAAATTTTATTTCTAATATGTTCACTAAAGATATCTGGGTGCCTATTGTTCAGGACATATTGTCCTTTAATGAGAAACAAACACCTGCCAATATTCATTCAAACACAAGCCTGCACAGGATGGCTGGAGTTTGAAAAACCTGTCGGTTGTACCCTTTGTGGATTAATAATGAGGCATGGAAAAACGAACGATGTGGTAATGATGCTGGAAGGAAGTGCAAAAAACAAGATTTGGGGAAAAAAGCTCATTCTATACAGTTACTTTTCAGCTGACAACAAATTTTACTGTCATTTTATTGGCTTTACACCTAAACAAATATTAGCCTCCTTAACAGGGTAATTGTGCCATGATCTTTAGATGTCACTCTCTCTGATAACAGGTGTTCCTAGAATGCCAGGGAATAAGTCACTTACTGTCACATTCCCTCAGATCTACTTTTTCCAAGGAGCTTCATAATTAGAAAGTGTACATCATTTTGCCCTTGATGTAAGATTTAGATTTTTCGAATTCCCCCAGAACAGTGCTGTCCGGAATAGAATGCTTTAAATGAAATAGTTTATGTAAAATAGTGCATGCAGGGTGGTGCCTGTGGCTCAAAGGATAGGGCGCTGGCCTCATATGCTGGAGGTGTCAGGTTCAAACCCAGTCCCAGCCCAAAAAAAAAAAAAAAATGGTGCATGCAAAAGTGTGAGGCATACAAACTGAGGACAATAATAGGTTTTTATGGTATTTCTGTGGTTCTAAAAATGCCTCAGCTCCCTTTGCTCACTGTGGCTGTGTACATTAGAAATGAGCATAAATGTATCATGAAATCTTTCTCCTTGCCTCACTCGGTGCCTCCGCCAGTCTCTTCTGAATGCACACCTGTTACAAGACACACATGGGTAGTACAGCCTGTGCAGTCCAGTGGAAGCAATGGGAATGTGCTGAGAGAAGACCTTTGTCTGGGTGACACTCCCTGAATTGAAAGAAGAAATAATAGAAATGATCTTCCAACTATGCTGGTTAGATTGCATAGTTTGAGCAGATACAAGAAGCAGATATAGGAAAACAGTCCTTTCAAACATTGGAACCCCATAATAACAGAGATTAAGAAAAAAAGAGAGACTAAAATTAGAGCAAAAAGAGGCTAGTCTTTCAGGAAAATGCTTTGTTCCTTTCAGACTAAGATCTTATATAAACACACATGAGTCATCTGCTGGAGTCAAACAATGACCATCGATATCTTAATGCTTCAATGGACTTCTGTCATGTTTAATACTACTTTCACCTGTAGGATTTGACATTGATTTCAAATACCATACTTTGTGTTTAGTTTGGTTTCCTTATTTTGGAAAAACTAATGAAAAGTTAAAATGAATGGTAATAATACAAAGAAACCTAGAATCCTATTTATGAGTCTTGGCATGTTCAGGGCGATAATAGATACCTCTGAGTGAGTCGTGAGGGAACATTGGTAATGCTCTCCAGTGAGATTCTTGGCATCTCTCATATCTCACATATATATATATATACACCATGGAATACTATTCAGCCATTAAAAAAGATGGTTACTTTACATGTTTTGTATTCACCTGGAGACCTGGATACAGTTGGAACACATTCTTCTTAGTAAAGCATCACAAGAATCTAATGTACTCAATACAGTACAATATGAAGAGCTTGTATCTATACTGCTTTATAGTAGCAGGTGATCTATACATACCCACATGAGAGAAAAACTCAATTCAATTCAAGTTGAGGGGAGGGAGAAGAAGGGAGGGGTGAAAAGGAAGGGAAGGGGATTGGCGTGCTCCCATTTAATAGGCACAATGTAAGGGTAAGTGGCAAACCTGTTGGGTGCAGGACACAATTACAACTACAGTGTCTCTACCTAACAAATGCAAATATTATAACCTAGTTGTTTGTACCCTCATCTTAACCTGACATTTTTTATAAAACAGACACAGTGGTCAAATATCAAATATGGGCCAAAAAAAAATTTTTGTGAGACATCTAGGGACATCTGAGTAGTGGCTAAGGTGTTTAAGGGCAATAAATAATTATTGTTCTTATTTCTTTGTTGCAATAATATTTAATTTTGGTTAAAGTGAGTTATACACTGAAATATTAATGGATCAAACCATTGAGGTCTGTAATTTTGTCCAAATATTTCAGGGAGGGGCTACTGGATATAGGTGAAGTGGGTTTAGCTTGTGTTGGTCATTTTGAAGGTTATCAATGGGCACACAGTGATTCACGATTGTACCCTCTCTACTTGTATTTACAGTTGTGATTTTCATAAAAGAAGTGCTGTTTTTATAAAAACTGTGGCAGTGTTTTAAAATTTTGGCAGCGACAGACTCAGGAATGCAAATCCAACCCTTTTTTACTGAGAAAACCAAGACAAAAAAAATACACACCTGTGTAAACATATAAACACACACACACATGCAAGGGGAGTGAGGTAATTTCAGGGGCAAGGATTAGGGGAAGAAGGAAGTCTAAGGGTGAACTCTACACTTGGGGGATACATTTTCCTTAGAAATGTCTTCCAATTTCAGGAAAGCAGCTAGGAGACTAATAAGTTAAATATAGTCTTTGACAGACTCAAAGGCCTAGAGGTACAGGGTCCACAAAAGAAGAAGTGAGATTTCAAACCCACAGGACTACACCCTGCAGAGTTAGAAGATTGGTAATACTAAGGAGTGGTGTGCTTGGAGGCAGCATGATCAGTTTGGAAATCTTTAGACATCTTTTATGTCCAGACAAATATGCAAGAGAAATGAATGCATGTGTCCACAAAATCCTTGTATAAGAATGTTCAAAGTGTTCATAACACCCAAAGCCTGGAGACAATCTAAATGATGATCAACAGAGACTAGATTAGCACAGTGGCGTGTTCATACAGTGAAATGCTGGTCTACATTTTTTGGAAAAGAGCAATCAATTCTGATGAGTCAACAAACAACCTGCTGAGCAAGAAAAAGGGAAGCGTTCCTCTGACAGAGGGAAAGGGGTGGTTGGGAGAGGCACGGAAGAGGAGGGACTCAAAGGCAATGGGGATATTGTTCTTTTTAAAAAGAGCAACATAGACCAGCTCAGCTTAGAGGCTCATGCCTGGAATTCTAGCATTCTGGCAGGCCAGCCCGTGGATTACTTAAATTCAGGTATTCTAGATTAGTGTCAGCAAGCGAGATCCCTTCTCTACCAAAAATAGAAAAAAACTGGCCTGGCAGTGTGGCTCATGCCTGTAATCCTAGCACTCTGGGAGGCCCTGGCAGGTGCAGCGCTTGAGCTCAAGAGTTCATGACCAGCCTGAGCAAGTGTGAGACCCCATCTCTAAAAATAACTGGGTGCCTATAGTCCCAGCTACTCGGAAGACTGAGGCAAGTGGGTCCCTTCAGCCAAAGAGTTTGAGGTTGCTGTGAGCTATAATGACATCCGCTGCACTCTACCTAGGGTGCAGAGTGAGACTCTGCTTCAAAATAAATAAATAAATAAATAAATAAATAGTACAAGATAGCTGCATAAATGTATGTCATGTAAAATTTTGTGCTTTACAGAATATTAGAAATATAAACATCTGGTAAATATTTAATACTACTAAAAGGACTACAGATTGATTTCAACAAATTGATTTCAAATACATTTCGATTGTAATCAAATTTAAAAGGATGTATTCTAACTTCAACTCCTGAGCCCTCAAAAAACTCCAAAATGAAAACCTATCTACATCTGACGATATCCTAACCTACGATATAGAAAGGGAGCTGACTTACCTGGCTTGCCACTGAAGCCTCCATGTATGTGGCCTCATCCAGTAACCTGAGCAGCTCCTGAAACTCACCATCCTGGTACTCAAATCGCTTCCCAAAGGTGATGGAGCAAATGATATTGGAAACTGCATTGTTGATTTTGAAGTGAGGGTCAAAAGG
>CAUYQV010085692.1:0-38431 GCA_963574575.1 Galagoides demidoff
CCTGTGGTCCCAGCTACTTGGGAGGCGGAGGCAGGAGACTCGCTTGAGCCCAGGAGTTGGAGGTTGCTGTGAGCTGTGATGCCATGGCACTCTACCCAGGGGGATAGCTTGAGGCTCCGTTTCAAAAAAAAAAAAAAAAAAAAATATATATATATATATATATATATTTCTTATGTATGTTAAAAGTTAACTCCATGTAGGTAGAAATATGAATTAACAGACTGTGTAAAAATGACTTAAGCTCAGGACTTCAAGACCAATCTGGGCAAGAGAGAGGCCCCATCTCTACGAAACATAGAAAAAATTAACCAGGCATGGTGGCACATATCTGTAGTCCCAGATACTCTGGGAAGCTGATAAAGGAGCAAGACAGAAAATCTACACAGTTTTCTAGCTTTTGATGATTTGGCTGAATGTAATTTATTCAAGGCTTTAGAGAAAGACTCTGTTTTTTGAGACAGAGTCTCAATCCATTGCTCCTGCCCCATCCCCATCGTAGAGTGCAGTGGCCCTGTCATAGCTCATAGCAACCTCAAACTCCTGGAGTCAAGTGATCCTCCTGTCTCAGCTTCCCAGAGTATCTGGGACTACAGGTATGTGCCACCATGCCTGGTTAATTTTTTCTATGTTTTGTAGAGATGGGGCCTCTCTCTTGCCCAGATTGGTCTTGAAGTCCTGAGCTTAAGTGATCCTCCCTTGTTAGCCTCCCCCAAGGCCAGGATTACTGGTGTGAGCCACTACAAACTGTGGAGAAAGACCCTGTGCCCTGGTTGGTGGGACATATGGCTTCCAGCCATTCTAGTGGGAAGGGGAGGGAGGATTAACTTGTTCCTATGCAAACTCAGTGAACCCCTATCCACCACCTCATCTTCACCATTCACCAGGGGTCCAGGTGCCAGCCACCTCCCTTCTCTTGTAGTTTACTCAGTATTCCAGACACTGCCCAGTGCCTGCCCGTATTGGTCGTCACTCAATCATTTGTTTTCTGTTCTTCAAAAACTTGAGATTTCTTGTCCACTGAAAACCACCTTCCTGTTTCTTCCTTTTAATTTTCTATTGTTCTTGTAAGGTTTCAAGAAGGAGTGAATATAAATATCTACTACATTCACCATTCTGACTTCATTTCTACTAGCTCAAATGGTCTTAAGTTGCTTTTCTTTGATGTTTAGGCTATAAATTATTGTGCAGTGATTTAATGTCTCTGTGTAATATGTTGACTGTGGTATCTGCATACCATCTTTGAAAGTCTGAACAATGAATTCTCCACCCATTTCTAGTGCTGAACTCTAGTACTGTGGAAGGAATCCCAACCTGCATTTTCTCTGCTTCAAGTGTGTGGGCCAGTAGCTCCACTCTTCTGTTACTGAGTTCACTGAGGTCTGGCTAAGCAGAAAAAGTGCCTAAAAGATTGATTGCCTTTGTAATAAGCAAGTTTTGTGTGAGTTGTCTTTAAAAAATTCCCAGGCAGTCATTTTTTTTGAGACAGAGCCTCGAGCTGTCCCCCTGGGTAGAGTGCTGTGGCATCACAGTTCACAGCAATCTCCAACTCCTGGGCTCAAGCGAGTCTCCTGCCTCAGCCTCCCAAGTAGCTGGGACCACAGGTGCCCACCACAACACCCGGCCATTTTTTGGTTGCAGCCATCATTGTTGTTTTGTCAGGCCTGCGCTGGATTCAAACCCACCACCTTAGGTGTATGTGGCTGGTGCCTTAGCCACTTGAGCCATAGGCACCGGGCCTCCAGGCAGTCTTTTGAATGATTATAGAATAGAACTCATTGCACATGAAATGCAATGCCTGTTATGCTCTCTAAAAACAAATGCAGATTACTATAGTGAGATATCAGATTAATCCTTCATAATTAGACTAATATGGGCGGTAATTGGAGTTATAAGAAGCAAAACTGATTTTATTACTTCTTTTAATTACTGTATAATTTTGTCCAAATTCTATTTTGCTCAAGTGGCTTTACTTAATTTTATTTTTTTGAGACTTTTGAGACAATGTCTTCTTGTGTTGCTCATGCTGTAGTATGTGCAGTGGCTGTTTACAGATGTGATCAGAGTGTACTACAGCCTTGAACTTCTGCACGATACTCCCGCATCAGCCTCCCGAGTAGCAGCATCCTCCTGGGTAGCTACACATATTGGCTTTAATTGCTTTTTTAGGAAGAAGGGAAAAAAATCTATTTTGTATGTTTGCAGGATTAGGGTCCATTTGGGAACAGAGAATTTCTGTTGTTTTGGCATTTTTTCTAGCATATTTTCTTCTACTAAAAATAACTGTGGCTATTTATTCAACAGTAATGGTAGTGTTCACCCAAATGGTGTGCAACTGTGTTGGACACCAAGGAGGATGGTAAAAATAGGAGATAGCCCTTGATGGGCATATGAGATTACCAAGATGGTTACAGAGTGGAGCAGCTACTGAGATAATGTTGTCCCTGCCAAACAAGAACAGACCCTTTCCAAATGAATGGTTCTGTTAGTTGAAGGAAGTGCAGTAAGAGAAACAAATTGGTATTCTAGCTTCTTTACATATTAATTTTATAAGGTTAATGTCTGAGCCTCCACTTCCTAACCTGTAACTATGATGACCACTTCGTGCAGTGAGCTACGATTGTGCACTGCACTCCAGCCCGAGTGATAGAGCAAAAGATACTGTCTCTAAAAAATACATAAATAAACAAATGGCCACCTTCCAAAGCCATGTGAGAAGCTCAGTGTGAAGCCCAGTGTTTATCACAGTGTGAACACTGAAGTGTTAGGTGTTAGATGATGGTAACATCTGGGGCCTGGAGAACCCAGAGTGATGACAAAGAACTAACATACGTGCCTAGGTGGCATGACTACGCTGAATAGCTGAGAAGTAATAATTAAATTGTTCTACAATAGTAACAGAGCAGGAGTTTCCATAAAGCAGGAGGTTAGAGCAGAGAATGAGTCTGCCAAAGTTCAGGACTCAGCAAGACAAGTCAGGGGCTTAAACTAATCCAGTATCTGAGATGAAAGAAGGAATTAGGGTATAGAAATCAGATACCATTTAGAGTATAAGTTCACATCAGAACTAAACTAAGAAATGAGAGCAGATAAGGATATGATCTGCCCTAAGAGTTGTGATTCTATATGTTGACAGTGAAATGTCACTGTGTTCTGGCCTCTTTTTTTTTGTTCTTTGAAGGAGTTCATTGCTGTGCTCCTCTGGATTCTTGGAACCTGACCCTTCACCTTTTATTTTATGATTAGCACAAGATTAGAATTTAATTTAGTAACAGGATAAACCAGCACATGGATAAGTTGTTCTTATTACTGTTGTTTCTTAACTTTATTAAGGTATACTTTATATATAATAAAAATGAACCTATTTCAAAAATATGGTTCAGTAAGTTTTGATAGATTTATAAACCTTCGTAATCATTACCATAATCGAAATATAGAATTCTTTCTATCACTCCCCCCCAAATTCTCCTGATCCCCTTTCAAGTCAGTATCCCTCCTCCCCCTCAGCCCTAGGCAACCGCTGATCTGCTTTCTGTCAGTATAGATTAGATTTTCCTTTTGTAGAATTTCATATGAATGGAATCATACAGTATTTACTCCTTTTGTTTCTGGCTTTCAGTGGTTTCATGATTTAACCTTTTTAGTTCCTTTTTTTTGCTCAGTGTTATTCAGTTGAGTAGATGGATATACCATCATTTATTTTAACCCTTATTTATTTATTTATTTATTTTTTTAGCTGCAGGGTTTTGCTTTGCCACCCAGGCTAGAGTGCAGTGCTGTGATCATTTACGGTCAGTACAGTCTCAGATATCTGGGCTTAAATGATCCTCCTGCCTCAGCCTCCTGAGTAGCTGGGACTACATATGTGCATCATGCACTACCATATCCAGAGAAAACATTTTGGTTTTTTTGAGATAGGGTCTGATTGTGTTGCCCAGGCTGGCCTCCTAATCCTCCTGCCTCAGCCTCCCAAAGTTTTGGGATTACAGATGGTACCTATTGCACCCAACTCCATTCACTTTTTTTTTTTTTTGCATTTGTTTTTATTGTAATAAATTTCAAATTCCAAAATTCAACATTTTGACTATTTTTAAATTTTAAACTCAGTGACATCAAGTACATTAACAATGTTTTACTCTAACACCACACATAACAAAAAAAAAAAATTTTTTTTTTGTTTTGAGAGAGTCTCACTTTGTCACCCTCAGTAGAGTGCTGTAGCATCATGGCTCACAGCATTCTCAAACTCTTGCGCTCAAGTGATCCCCTTGCCTCAGCCTCCTGAGTAGCTGGGACTACACCAGGCTACTTTGAGAGTTGGGGTCTCACTCTGGCTCATGCTGAGCTCAGGTGACCCACCCACCTTGGCCCCCTAAAGTGCTAGGATTACAGGCATGAGCCACTGTGTCCAGCCTACACACACAAAATTTTTTAATGAATATGTATTCACTATTTAAATAGGTAACACATGCACATATGAAAACATTTTGGTCATTACATAGTATTCTGTATATGTCTATTAAATTTAGTTGTTTTATTGTGTTAAGTCCTCTTTTTTTAAATTATCTTGTGTCTTATTCTATCCATTACTGAGAAGGGGATATTGAAGGCTACAACTGTTAGATGCAGAATTATTTTTTTCCCTTCAGTTCTGTTGGTTTTTGCTTTATGTATTTGTCATTAAATTTTTGTATCTTCTTTATTAGGTAATGTCTTTCTTTGTCTCTTGTAATCCTTTTGGATTTAAAGTCTGTTTAGTCTGATATTAGTATGGCCACCCTGCGCTTCTTTTTGTTGTTATTCCTATGGAAATTTTTTTCTATCCTTTCAATATCAGTCTGTTCGTGTCTTTATGTCTAAAGTGAGTCTTTTATAGACAGCATATAGTTGGGTAATAGTTTTTTTTAAATCCATTTTGCCAATCTGTCTTTTGATGGAAGAGTTTAATCTTATCTACTTTGAAAGTAATTTTGATTGATATGTGGGCTTCTGTCATTTTGCTATTTGTTTTCTACATGACGATGGCTTTTTTGTCCCTCATGCCCTACTTAGCTCTCTTCTTTTGTGTTTAACTGATTTTTTATAGTGAAACATTTAAATTCCTTCCTCGTTTCCTTTTATATATGATATATTCTGTAGCTATTTTCTTTTTTGGTTTCCATGGAGATTACATTTAACATCCTAATATTCTAACACTCTAACTTGAATTTATACCAACTTCAATAACATAAAAAACTTTCCTTCAGCAGCTACATTTCCACTTCAGTTATTGATGTCACAAAGTTCACAAAGTTACATCTTTATACATTGTTTGCCCCAAAACATAAACTAATAATTCTTTGAGGTGCATTAACCTCTTCAATTATGTAGAAAGTAACAAACCAAAGTTACGATAAGGCTAGCTTTTAGGCTAATATGTATGTGTGGGTGTGTGTGTGTGTGTCTGTGTGTAAAAATACATATATGTGTGTGTGTGTGTGTATATATATATTTTTTTTTTTTCTTTTTTGAGACAGAGTCTCACTATGTCACCTTTGGTAGAGTGCTTTGCCGTCACAGCTCACAGCAACCTCTAACTCTTGGGCTTAAGCAATCCTCTTCCCTCAGTCTCCCAGGTAGCTGGGACTACAAGTGCCCACCACAATGCCTGGCTATTTTTTATTGCGGTTGTCATTGTTGTTTAGCTGGCCTGGGCCAGGTTCAGACCTGGCTCCCTCGGTGTATATGGCTGGCGCCATAACCACTGTGTTACAGGTGCCGAGCCCTTTTTTAAAATAGGGTCTCACTCTGTTTTTAAAATAGGGTCTCACTCTGTCACCCACGCTAGAGTGCAGTGGTACGATCATAGCCCGCTGGCTTCAATTCCAAGGCTCAAGCTCTTCTGCCTCAACCTCCTAAGTAGCTGGGACTACAAGTGTACACTATCAGGCTCAGCTAATTTTTAAATTTTTGTAGGGAGGAATGGTCTCACTGTGTGGCCCAGGCTGGACTTGAACTGTTAGGTTCAAGTGATTCTCCTGCCTTGGCCTCCCAAAGTGCTGGCATTACAGGCCTGAGCCACTGGGCCTCACTAGTTCATGAGTTATTTTTCCTTTCCAAAAGATTAAACATAATTGCTCCTAGGTTTTTCCCTAAGAATTTTATCATCTTAGTTGGTACATTTATTTCAAGCTAGTACATTTATAATCATGGTTTTGCATATTGACAGTCATCCCCCCTTACTGGTCTGTAAGCTTTTAAAGGTAAAGACCAGGCTTGATTTACCTCTGTATTTTCTACAGTGATTAGTAATCTAGTAAGTATTTGTTGAACGAAGAAGTAAATCAATATGGCTTCCTAGTAGACAGTGATGATTGTAAGATAAAGCTGTCAAGGCCCTGGACTGGTATATCTCTTTTTTATAGCCTTAGATTACTTCTGTACTTCTTGGTTCATCAATCTATACTAGGTGGAAAAATAATCACTTAAATTAAAAAAAAAACTCCATCATACTGCATTTAAAAACTAAGAATAATATGCTATTGGAAAAATATCCTTATTTGAAAATGAATTTCATTTACATTTTCATATAGTGAATATGAATCCAGAAAATTTAGTATTTTTTTAAAAAAACAAAAATTTTAAAACTTATTTGTGAACTATGTGCATGAACTGTAGAAACCGCTGAAATATTTCTATATATTTTACTTCACTGGAACCCATCCTGACAGCCTTAGTGCAGTATTGAAGCAGAGCTAGGGCATCCAAACAAGGACACTTTGTAGCAGAAAGGGGAGTGTTCATAACAATTGTTCTGCAGCAATTGGCACAAAATGGGTTTTTCCTGACCGAACTAGGACCTATGGTCACCCAGTAATTGAATAGGAACAAATTAAGTTTCTGCCTTTTCTGGTGTTGTATTTGTTTTTAGGGAAGTACTTAATAGAAATGCCTCCTAAGTTCTAAGAGACAAGTTGTAACAAAGATTGTAGAGAATATATTTTTCTTTTCTTTCTTTTTTTTTTTTTTTAACATGCTGGTTTAGAGCCCAGGGCCTCATGAAGCACATGTAACTCACATGTCTCTTGACCTATATTGACCTAATAAAACACTGTGGCCCCAAGTAAAGTTTTGTTTTTCTAGTGTGGCAGTCAATATGTTAACAGAAAATAAAAGGAAATTTCATCTTTGTTCTGTTAGAAGAAATTGCCCAAACAGAAAGAAACTTACCATGGTCTTGCTTTCTTCCCACCAGTAAAAACTGATAACAGATAAGCTTAGTTACATGGATTGGTTGATATTCACATTATCTTTACTTATTTTGATGTCAGCCACTATTTTATCTCCCATAATACACCTTACACTGGAAATTAAAACTAGTGTTTTGCCACTCGAAACAGGTGTATGGAACAGATAAATAGACAACGTGTCACATAAATCTCTACAGTTCGGACAACCTGCAGAGCAAGCCAGTCTTTAAGAGGCAGAGTTGGCACATGAATTATGTTAAAGATCAGGACATTGAGGCCTGTTTTTCTGTTTCTAGAACATTATTTAGTGACTTTTGCTTAATTTCTTCAACTGGGTGGTTATTCTGGGCTTTCCTTATGATTCTCCTTTAGGATAGTATGATATAAGTGAGGTTCAGTGAAAAAACTTGAACTTTAGGCAAACAGTATTTTAGGGACTACTGTATGAAGAGCTATCTCACAAATTTTCTTGCATGCCTTTTTTAGCCAAAATATGTGTTTGACTTGATAATATTGGTATTTCCCATATGGCTGTGGAGGGTGGGTATAACTTGAGAATTTAAAGATAACTAACTGTCCAAATACTTCAATCCAGAGTCTCTACTTTTTAGGTAGGTCATCCCATGATCCATACCATTAGGAATGTTTGTTTTTAGTGTTTGTGTAGCTGAAATGTCCTGGAATGGCAGAGCATGGCTCTTCCTTTTTCTTCTCTACATCTTCCTCTTCCTCTTTTTCTTGCTTTTCCTCCAATTTAGGGCAAATGAATAAGGCGGTTTCCTGCATTATTTCTTTGGACTAAGGGCTCCTTAAAAGCAGTTTGTCTGTGGCAGGTGCCTCTAGTCCCAGCTACTTAGGAGACTGAGGCAAGAGAATAGCTTAAGCCCAAGAGTTTGAGATTGCTATGAACTAGGTGGCCATGGCACTCTACCAAGGGCAATAAAGTGAGACTCTGTCTCAAAATAAATAAATAAATAAAAGTAGTTTTTCCCTGTTTCTAGTCTATAATGGTCTCTTTGTGCTTTTGTGTTTAGAAACCAAGCTCTGTTTTATTTGAGGTCTGTGAAGAATATTAGAAGTCCAGGCAAGGTGGCTCACACCTGAAATCCTAGCACTGTGGGGAGCCAAAGCAGAAAGATCATTTGAGCCCAGGAGTTTGAGGTTGCAGTGAGCTACAGTGATGCCACTGCACTCTAGCTGAGGCTACAGAGCAATTCTCTGTCTCAAAAAAGAAAATAAAAAAATAATGTTAGAAATTTTTTATTTGATTTGTGTGCCTTATATGAATGGTACATTTTCAATTACTTGTGCCTTTTACTTTTAATCATAATTAGTAATTAGAAGATCTAGATCACTGGTTCTCAATTCTATATTAGAATATCTTGGAAACTTTTTAAAAGATAGATGCTGACTGGGCATGGTGGCTCACACCCATAATCCTAGCACTCTGGAATCCCAAGGCAGGTGGATCACCTGAGCTCAGGAGTTGAAGATCAGCCTGACCAAGAGTGATACATTGTCTCTACTAAAAAATAGAAAAACTAGCCAGGCATCATGGCAGGTGCCTGTAATCCCAGGTACTTGGGAGGATGAGGCAAGAGGATCACTTGAACCCAAGAGATTGAGATTGCTTTGAGCTATGATGGCACCATGGCACTCTACCCAGGGCAATCCAGTGGGACTATGTCTCAAAAAAAAAAAAAAAAAAAGATGCTTCAGCTCTCTCTCTCCCCAGCAAATTTAATTGGTCTGGAAGCAGGACTAGGCATCAGGATTGTTTTTTTGTTTGTTTGTTTTTTTAAGTGCTATATGTTATTCTACTATGCAGCCTCAGTTGCAAACCACTCTAAATCAGTGGTACTTAAAATGTTGTCCTTAGACTAGCAGCATCAGCATAACCTGAGAACTTACAGGAATACAGACTCTCGGTTCTACCCTAGACCTACTGAAACAGGAATTATGTCGGTGGGGCCCACCAGTCTGTGTTTTAACAAACCCCAAGTAATTCTAATGCCTGCTAACATTTGAAAATTACAACTATAGAGCATCTAAGCATTTATAGCAAAGTGTCCCTTTATTTAAGTCTAACTCATAGGCACCACAATACTCTATATGGCTCCAGACCCAAAAGTAGCTAAAGAAAAGGAGAAGAATGAAATGTGCCACAAGAGAAAACCTTGTTGGTAAATCCCTGATCCTCGGCAAAAGTGGCCATAGCCAAAAAAGAGCTATAACGTGTATTGGGTGTGTTACCATTATTTTTGTACCATAAAAAGGAATGAAAACGTATCCTAATTGACTGTCAATACTTACAACAGACTACATATGAGGAAAGAACAAGACAAAAAGAGGAGCTGTAATGGTAGGAAATGGCAATCACAGAGATAGCGAGTAAGAAAGACAAAGGAGAGACAGCCCCCAAGAGTGGAGCAATCAGAATATAGAGGGCGACAAAACCTGTCCAGGTGACGGTGGCATTAAAAGGACAAAACGTTTCTTTGGAACATGCTCTGTTGGAGTATGGATCCATTGATCATCTGTGCTGCACTTACTGGTTTTTAAGACTGCATACTTGTAGGAAAGTAGAAAATGGACCGTGGATTCAGACTGCTTTTTTTAAAGCCAGTCATGCTGTGGTACTCTGGACTAGTTACTGATTCATTTAAGCCTTAGTTTCTTCCATTGTAAACTAGGATGTAACCACCTCCCTCCGAGAGGGTGGCAAGGACAAAGCTTGTAAAGTGCATAATAGACAATTAGTCTCAGGAAACTTTTTTCTTAACGTCTTATGATAAAATACACATAACATATAATTAACCATTAGTGATGTTGTACAACTAATGACACTGTCGACTTCCAGAACGTTTTCTTCACCTCCAAAGGAAGCTCCATAGCCATAAAGCAATCATTCTCTATATGGACTGAATATTGTCTCCCCCCAAATTCATATGTTGATGTCTTAACCCAACATAGAGGGTTAGTGAAGATAGTACACTTAAGGAGGTAATTAAAGTTATATTGAGGTCATAAGTATGAGGTCCTAATCCAGCAGAACTTGTGTCCATATAAGAAGAAGAGATACCAGGATGTGTGTGCACGGAGGGAAGTCCACAGTGAGAAGGCAGCCTTCAACAGGCCAGTGAGAGGGACCTCACCAGAAACCATCCCCACTAACACTTTGATCTTGGATTTCCAGCCTCCTGAACTGTGAGAAAATCAATTTCTATTCAAGCCACCCAGTCTGCAGTATTCTGTTATGGCAGCCCGTGCAGACCAATATATTTTTTTATTCCCTCTTCTAGCTCCTGGTAACCACTGGTCTTTCTGAATTTGTCCAGTCTAGATATTTCATATAAATGGAATGATATATCGTATAATATGTGGCTTTTACTTAGCCCAGTATTTTCAAGGTTCGTCCATGTTATAGGATCTATTTGTATTTCCTTCTTTTTCGTGGCCAAATAATATTCCATTGTGCGGATAATACCATATTTTGTTTTATCCAGTGAACACTGGGTTATTTCTACTTTTTGGCTATTATTTCTAATCCCACTATGAACATTCATGTGCAGAGTTTTGTTTAAACACTTGTTTTTATTTCTTTGGGGTCTATATCCAGGAGTGAATTGTTGGGCCATATTCTGTTTCATTTCATCTTTATAATAACACTATCATATGTACACTTAACCTCATTTCCCATGGGGAGAATTAGTCTTAGAGAAGTTGAGAACATAGCTCATGAGCAGAAGGGTCAGAATTTCAATTTAGGATTTTAATCACTACCATCATCTTTAAAAAGTAAGACCGCATAAGAATTAAGCCCTGGAAATTGTTGATACTTCAATGCCATTAAGACTCATCTACTTTGATGGTATTAGACCTCAGAAAAGGGAGATTTGAATAATGCTTAAACACCATGTGGTCTGCGTACCTAAATTAAAGTGTTTACATTTTGTTCTCTTTATTGATCCTCAGATCAAGGACCACTAAATATAAGAAATATAAGAACGATGATATTGACATGAGGAGATGCAGTTGACAAAATTATACACCTGTTTTGGAAAGGTGATTTAAGTGTCTTATTGAGACACAAGAAGTCAGTTAATTATAACCTTTCAGGATAATGTTATTTTCCAAGACCTTACATGCATTCAGTCAGTCCTCTGAAGAATCCCTCATAGCAGCAATGATGAAGTAGTATTTCACTCTGGCAGAAGCCAAAGATTCAGTTCACCCCCATCTGGTTCTTTTATTTATTTATTTATTTATTATTTTTACTTATTTAAAATTTATTTCCAATTTTTAAAAAGTTGAGGTTATACATTCAGAAAATTGCACAATTTTAAAGGTATAACCTGATAAATTTTTACACAGTGAACAACTCAGTTGAGGGCAGAGAATATTGTCCACACCCCCCATGGCCTCTCTTATGCCTCACCTAGTCATTACCTCCTCAAAGCAACCAAAATCCACCATGAATAGAATAACCTAGAATATATGCTTTCTGGGGTTTTTTTGGTTTTTGTTTTTTGTTTTTAGACAGACAACTCAAGCTGTCCCCCTGGGTAGAGTGCTGTGGCATCAGAGCTCACAGCAACCTCCAACTCCTGGACTCAAGCGAATTTTCTGCCTCAGCCTCCCGAGTAGCTGGGACCATAGGCTCCCGCCACAACGCCTGGCTGTATTTTTTGGTTGCAGCCGTCATTGTTGTTTGGTGGGCTGGGCTGGATTCAAACCCGCCACCTTGAGTGTACATGGCTGGCGCCTTAGCCACTTGAGCCACAGGCGCCGAGCCTATGCTTTCTGTATCTGACTTTTTTTACTTGATGTTTGTGTCTGTAAAGTCATCTGTGTTGTTCCCAAAGCAGTTCAGCCTTTACGTTGTTGTGTAGTGTTCACTTATGTGGCTCTATCGTGATACACTCGGCCTTCTTACTACTGATGATTAACTTTCAGCTTTCAGCCTATTAGGAACAGTGTCCCTGTGAACATTCTAGAGCATATTTGGTACCTCGGGGTAGGTATTTCTGTTGGAGTAGAATTGATGGATCAAGGAATGTGGTATTCAGCTTTAGTGGAAAAGATGATTAGAACTTTCCAGTTCTGTGTCAATATTTGCAAGTTGTATGTGCATTTTGAAAAGAATTTTTCTGTTTCATCTAAATTGTCAGCTTTGGGGATATAAAGCCAACTCATTACTCTGTTATGCTTGTGTGAATTTCCAGTGATGACCAACCATTTTGACTGACTTGTATTAGTAGTTTGTTCCTGCTTTTTTCTTGATCCATCTTTCCAGGGATTTGTAAATTTTATTTTCCAAAGAATAAATGTTAGGCTCTGTTGATTTTTTTTTCTATTCTCTATTTTTCATTTCATTTCTTCCTTATATGTTTAGTGTTTCTTTCCTTCTAATTTATCGGCCTTAATTTAGTTAATTTAATTGTGTTAATTCTTTTCCAGTTCCTGGAAGTGGTTGTTAGATCACCAGTGTCTTGTCATTCTTTTTTTTTTTTTTTTCTGAAATACACATTTAAGAGTATACATTTTCCCTTTAAGCATAATTTCATTTCTGGTCTACAAATTTTAATATGTGGGTTCTTCATTATTATTCAGTGCCAAATATTTCTAATTTCTGATTAGGTTTTTGAAATATGGGTTATATAGAAGTGTTACTTAGTAATTTTTAAACATTTGGAGATTTTGAAAGTCCCATTGATCTTAAGCATATTTTCACTCTTGCTTTCAACCCCTTGAAATTTATTGAAATCTGCCTTATGACTCAGAACATGACCCATCTGGTCCTTGTTGCCTGCAGAGCAAAAGCTAATACGTGAGCAGTCACTAAAACTGATGTTGTCATCTCCTAGTGCCTTTTGTGAACATTATTTCACAGAATAGCAGAATTTTTTATTTGGTGATTGATACTCTGTTTGCCGTCTTCCTCTATCCTCACCTCCATCCTAGTACTGTTTCAAAGATTCGGTTCAGAAAGCTGGGTGCAATGGTGTGCATCTATAATTCTGGCTACTTAGGGGCCTGAGACAGAAGGGTCACTTGACCCAGGGGATTGAGTTCAGTTTGGACAACATACTGAAGCCCTGTCTCTTAAGAAAAGAAAAAAAAAATTCCATTTCCCCAACCTGAATCAACCGTATTTTTATAGAAAATGAATTGTTTACTTATTTGACAAATATTAATTGTTCTAGTGTGTGTTGGACACTGGATTAAGACTGAGGATACAAAAAATAGGTATAGTCGCTTGGGAAATTTATAGTCTGATGGAGATGGACATTCAACAAATAATCACAGCCATAGATTTAAATTTTTTATTTTGAAAGGTGCTGCAAACACTAGTACATGGTGTTAGTTAAAGAGCATACTGGGTGGATTGACTTAGAAATAGTGGGAGAAGACTGAGGTCAAAGTTGGATCTGCGGGGAGATATGAATTCAGTTTGTGACAAGTGAAAGGATCAACTAAAAAGTGGAATATGTGCTTTGAGAACTTAAAGAAGAGGTCTAGGCAGAAGGTGTGAATTTGTGAATTGCATGCCAATAAGGTGTTAATTGTAGTCATTGGCTGAAGTAGATCATCTAGAGAGAGAAGGTATATACAGTGAGAAAAGAAGGGGGCCCGGGAGTAAATTTTAAGGAGTGCTACTGTTTAATAAATAGCTAGAGTAGCACATAAAAAGAAGCAGAAATAGAAGTCAGGGAAATAGGAGGAAAGCTAAGAGAATACAATGTTAAAAATTTCAGAAGAGGGTTTGTGTTTTAAAAGTGGCATGTGGCTCAAGTGGCTAAGGCGTCAGCCAAATACACCTAAGGTGGCGGGTTCAAATCCAGCCCAGACCTGCCAAACAACAATGACAGCTGCAAACCAAAAAATAGCCAGATTGTTTTGGTGGGCGCCTGTGGTCCCAGCTATTTGGGAGGCAGAGGCAGGAGACTTGCTTGAGCCCAGGAGTTGGAGGTTGCTGTGAGCTGTGATGCCACAGCACTCTACCCAGGGGGACAGCTTGAGGCTCTGTCTCAAAAAAAAAAAATAATAATAATAAAATAAAATAAAAGTGGCATAGCTTACAGAGAAGGCCCTGTATGTTCTGGTCCTTTCCCTCCTCTTTGACCATATCTGTCATCAGACATCCTGCTACTGGCCACCTCTTGTTCTTTAAACTTACCAGGCTCTTTTCTATCTATGTGCTTCACGTTTCCTTTGCTGGAATGTCCTTTTCAAATGTCATCTCCTCAGAAATGAGTAGCCACCCTTCACCCTCTTTAGCAGGATTGTTGTTAGACTCTGTCAAACTTTGAATTTCATTATGCAATTAGGATTATACTTTACATGGGCCTTAAATTCAGCTCTAAATAAAATATTGAGGACATGGTAAAATAAATTAATTTTGCAGGGTGGCATCTGTGACTCAAAGGAGTAGGGCACCGGCCCCATTTACCAGAGGTGTGGATTCAAACCCAGCCCAGGCCAAAAACTGCAAAAAAGAAAAAAAAGAAATTAATTTGCAGGGTGGCACCTGTGGCTCAAAGGAGTAGGGCACCGGCCCCATATACCAGAGGTATGGACTCAAACCCAGCCCAGGCCAAAAACTGCAAAAAAGAAAAAAAAGAAATTAATTTTGCAGAGTGGCACCTGTGGCTCAAAGGAGTAGGGCACCAGCCCCATATACCAGAGGTATGGACTCAAACCCAGCCCAGGCCAAAAACTACAAAAAAGAAAAAAAAGAAATTAATTTTGCAGAAGTGTTTGGCAGTAATGTAAAAGAATTTTTAGATTTTATAGTATATCCTCCCTGAGAATTGCTGAAATGATGAGGGCTGCATGTCTTTGAATCCCTTCCACCAAGTGTGCTGCAGGAGAGGAATCAGGAAACGCTGAAAGCGCCTGCAGTCCGCTCTGTTAGCATGTGGAAATAATGAATGGCAAATGTGTCAGGATTGATAGTCCAGTGGACTCAAAACAATAGTAAAATAGATGATCATTTTCAGAATGATGGCAGAAGCACTTCTCATAGATGTTTTAAATCCAGCCTAAAGCTTTCTATGAGTTCACTTCAGTTCAATGAACTTTTACTGAACTTAACAATAGAGAAGTGATATTGAGGTTGGGGTGGGTTGGTGGGGTCTAGAGGTGTAGGGAAATGCTGAGTAAGTTCTTCCCCAAGTAAGGAGCAATAATTCCTCTATTCTTTCAAAATATTATGATGATTAGCTCTTAAATTTCAGGACCAGAAAGAAGAAATGGCCAGGCTCTTAGTGACCATTTTACATCAATCTGCTTGCCAACCTGAGAGCTTCGTAAAACTCCACACAAGGGAAAAGGTTACCTTTGTAGAACCGTTTTTGGTAATTTTACTTTTTATTTTCCAAAAAGCCATTTTTGTAGCTGTCTTGATTGATGTGTATTGAACGTACTTTTGTTATCTTGAACATCAGCTCCAAGCTCATGGACTTTCCTTATATAGCTTTCTTCTCTCCGTAATTTGGCACAAGAATGGTTTTCAGTGCTGAGTATTCTCTGCTGGTCTCTTCTTACAGCAGGCCTGGCCTTTCACCTGGTTTTGTATCTTATTTTAGAAACGGCCTTGCTCTCATATCTCATTTTAAATGTTGGTTTGTTCAAGCCTTGCAGCAAATGGATTTCATATGTGGAAGATAAAAAAAGAAGAAATCAGCAGAAATTAAAATAGGAATGATTTCACATAGATCTAGTGCAAAATTATTGCAAAAGATACTAGAGATTAATGCCAGGGTACTCCTAACTCCTGCACTGTAAGAATTTGAGGACGGGAAAAGCTAAATGACTTGTTAAAGATTACAAAATATCGATAAGAAGTTATTCTTATTATTTTCAGGAAGAAAACATATTCTTGAGAGGTATTATATTAGCACATAAAACAAACTATTCATAAGGATAGAAATATACCATACTACTTACCCTAGTTATCTTTGAGAAAAGGGAATATATTAAAATTTTTACTTTCTAATTTTCTGAATTTGTAAATAATTTTGTTATGAGCATCATTATTGTTAACGTCATGGTTAAGTCTTATAAGTATTAGGGTCAGATCTAGATTTAAATCCAATAAGTACTGTTTATTAAGATATGACTCTGTGTTGGGTGGCGCCTCTGGATCAGTGAGTAGGGAGCTGGCCCCATATACTGAGAGTGGTGGGTTCAAACCTGGCCTTGGCCAAACTGTGACAAAAAAATAGCTGGGCGTTATGGCGGGCACTGATAGTCTCAGCTATTTGGGAGGCTGAGGCAAGAGAATCGTCTAAGCCCAGGAGTTGGAGGTTGCCATGAGCTGTGAGACCACAGCCACTCTACCGAGAGCAATAAAATAAGACTCTGTCTCTAAAAAAAAAAAAAAAATATGACTCTGTGACTTTTGGGAAAGCTTCTTAACCTCTCTAAACTTCAGTTCCTATTCTGGAAAATAGAAGTAATAATATATACTTTATTGTGTTAACTATAAAGGGGTTAAGTCTAAGATTCTTACATTTAATGCCTGGTTCACAAGGATCACTCCCTAATGGTAGCTACTATCATTAGTATTGCTGCTGCTGTCACTTGTAATAGCACCCTGGACACTGTCACAGAGTAATCACTGTTGAATGTTTAAATCATTCCACTTACCTTCCACCAATTTTTCAACATACTTTCCAGCACATTTCATATTTCCACTATTTCAGTGGGCACACAATGGTCATCAGTTACTCTTTTAGAACTCTTGGGTACCTCAGTCAGAGCCTGATCTTTCCTTTAATTAAAGTAAAAATTGTTAGACTGGGCGCAATGCCTCACGCCTGTAATCCCAGCACTTTAGGAGGTTGAAACAGGAAGATCACTGAGGCCAGGAGTTCGAGACCAGTCTGAGCAACAAAAAGTAAAGAAAAGTAGCTGGCCATTGTTTAGTGCACCTATAGTCCCAGCTACTTGGGAGGCTGAGCACGAGAATTGCTAGAGCCCAGGAATTTGAGGTTGCAGTAAGCTATGATTGAGCCACTGTATTCCAGCTTGGGCAAGAAAGCAAGACCCAGTCTCTTTAAATAAAAATAATAAAAATAAAGTTCTTGATCGTCGGCTCCGTGCCCGTAGCTCAGTGGGTAGGGTGCTGGCCACATATACTGGGGCTGGCGGATTTAAACCCCTCCCAGGCCTGCTAAACAACAATGACAACTACAACAAAAAAGTAGCCAGATGTTGTGGTGGACGCTTATAGTCCCAGCTACTGCGGAGGCTGAAGCGAGAGAATCGCTTAAGCCCAAGAGTTTGAGGTTGTTATGAGCTGTGATGGCACAGCACTCTACCTAGAGCAACATAGTAAGACTCTGTAGCAAAAAAAAAAAAAGATTCTAGATCCTTCATTTTATACTAGAGAGGTTGCCCTGCATTGCTAGGGAAAATCATTAACCATTGTTAAATAAGAAACCCCTATTGCAAAACTATTTTACCATAAAGACATTTGCACTTTAACATTTATTGCAGCTCAGTTCACTGTCACCAAGATGTGGAAACAACCTCAGTGCCCATCAGCTCACATAAATAATGTGTGGTATGTGTGTACCATGGAATACTATTCAGCCATAAAGAAAGATGGAGATTTTACATCTTTTGTATTTACCTGGATGGATTTAGAGAACATCCTCCTAAGTAAAGTATCACAAGAATGGAAAAACAAGCATCTAATTTACTCAATACTAATATGAAACTAGTAGATAAACTACTATACACCCATACATTTAAAAAAAAAGCACAATTAATTCAAGTAGATGGGGAGGAGACGGAGGAAAGGGAGGATTTGGTAAGCTCTCCCTGACAGGTGCAGTGCAGGGAGCTATGGCACACCCCCTGGGTGAAGGACTCAACTGCAACTTGGACTTTTACCTAACAAATGCAAATGATGTAACCTAATCATTTGTACCCATATAGTATCCCCCACAAAAAAGATATACTGCTACTCACCCTGGAACATCCTACATAGAATTGCCACTTGAGGAACAGATACCTTTGTAATTGGAACTTGCAGTTCTTGTTAGAAATCATTGTTTTCTATGTACCTAGTACCTTAATACAAATTAGCATATCTCTTTCAAATGGCAGTACCATTAGCCTTCCTTGTATTTCAGGGTCCCCAAAATAAATTTCACCTATGCCACATATGTGCTTATGCCCTGAAAATTTCAATAAAATGTCCTTTAACATCCATACATACAATTTCTTGTGATGCAGTTAGTACCAGAGAGAGATGTCACTTTATTTATTTATGCATATACTATTGCCAGTCTACCTAGAGATGGCATGGTCATACATTGGTCATAAAATGACCTTGTAATTTTTTAATTTGTTGTTTGAGCCAGACCTATATTATTAGACCCGTTTTTGGCGCTAACAGTCTCAGTAAAGTGCACCTGAATATTATTCTACATCTGTCATGTGACTGTGTGTGAGGACGGTGTGTTTGTTCAGTTTACAACTGAAGGAGCCTGTCATCATCATCAGTACTCATTCATTCAGCTTGAGGATCTGTTTTAGGCACTAGAGATACAAATATAAATAAAACATGATTCCTGTTCTGGAAAATGTCACAAGAAACATACCTAAATACATAATTACATTTCAGAGTTATATGTTCTATATAATAAATGTATTGAACAAAATGTTATAGTAATATACAGGAGGGAACATTAAATTTGAGGGGGGTGTGCTAAGGTTTCAGACAGGAAGTAATATTTGAGCCAAGACTTGAAGAATGGATGGGAATTTGCCATTTTGAGAGAGGAGCAGGGGACAGGGCATTGCAGGGAAGGGAACAGCCTGCACAAAGGCCTAAAGGTAATCAGGGGTGTGGTAGGTTAAGGGGAAAGTCTTCAGAGTGGCTGGAAAAAAGGCTGTGTAAAAGGAAGTTGACTCGAAATTAAGAGTTGGAATTTTATCTGTTGGCAGTGGTGAGATCAGGGAAGATTTTTAAATTAGGGCATAATCAGATTTGAGTTTGAAAACTCAGAAGTTTGGAGCCAGAGGAAGACAGGTGGCAGATACCAGTTAAAAAACTTATTTTCCAAGCAAGAGATAAGGGTTTACACTGACAGCTGTGGGGGTAGAGAAGAGTTGCAAAATTTGAGAGTATTCTAAGATGTGAATAATTTTGTGATCCATATGATAGGGGACATGGCGACAGTAGAGGTGCCTGGGGTCTGACGTAGGTCACTAGGTGTATTAACTGACAGTGACAGAGCTGGGGGAAATGTATAAAGAAAAGCGGGGCGGGCAGTGCCTGTGGCTCAAAGGAGTAGAGCGCCAGTCCCATATGCCAGAGGTGGCGGGTTCAAACCCACCCTGGCCAAAAAAAAAAAGAAACCTAAAAAAAAAGAAAAGCGGGGTTGTGCATTATTTTACATGGAGTTTTCGTTTCACATAATGTAGGTTCAGTCTTTTCAGGAACATTCTAGTAGGTACATCCAGATCAAAATCTTGGGAAAGAGATAACTATAGTAACATTTTTGAGTTCTTACCATTTATTTTTTTAACTAAAAACTAAGCTTTTCAGAGGTTAACTGATCATGGTCTTAGATAGATAGAATCAAAACTTAAATTCTTAAGCTTCTTACCAATTGGTTCTTAACTGAAATGGCCATTTGAAAGAAAAAAATAATTCTCTTCGTTTCCAGTATAATCATTTTACTGTACTTAAAAAAAAAACAAACTGGTATATGTACAAAATTCACCAATTTTTTACCCTAAGTTTCTGATCTTAATGTCATTTGGCTAATGCACAAATGAAGAGTCCTCAGGATCATAGCTAAGGAACCTTAAACCACTTACTTTTTGTAGCTAAACCTTAAAATTTAAAGGTCAAGGGGGGCACCCGTGGTTCAAAGGAATAGGGCACCGGCCCCATATGCTGGAGGTGGCAGGTTCAAACCCAGCCCCAGCCAAAAACTGCAAAAAAAAAATTTTAAAGATCAAGTTCTCAGTGAATATTTATTACTTAATAATATATGCTTGATCTAACTTCATTCGTTATACAGTTTTAGTGTAAGGAAGAATGAAGGTGGAATGTCCATTTCTTTGTAGGAATTTAAAAATAAAGTGTATCCCTCAGCCCCTATTTGAATGGTTGAACTATAGTCCTTTTTGAAATCTAGAGAATAAAGTATACAGTGCCTCAGAATCTGCTCTTACCCCAAATTTCAGGGATTATTTGTCATTGATTGAAAGTCTTGCATGGTTGTGAAGGACTTGGATAGACTTTGTGAACTGTTGTACGTATCTAACTTTTTTCATGTTTTTAAAAAATAAACAAGTACCTTTTATCTATATGAAATTCTAGTTTTCACTGTGACTGTCTAGATCAGTGGTTCTCAACCTGGCAAAGATTGAGAACCACTGATCTAGATTCTCTGGTTTTTTGGGCTGTGGTGTTTTTTCTTTACTTTGTTCTTGATTGCTCTGAAATGTAGTTGCCTGCTCTTTAAGGCAGCTGCAGTAGAGTGCGCCCAGAAGTGGTTATATTTCTATATTTAGTAAACCATAGGGTTTCATGAAGCAGTTGCAGATTCCTTTGGGATAAAATTGTTTCTATAAATGTAATATTTTTAATGAAACTATTATTATCACTCTTTAGAAAAATATAGCAGGAAATATGTGTGGGTTTGTGGACAAGACAGAGGCACAAAATTTTTTTCCCTTAAGAGCTCACTGAGATTTTAAATAAAAATTAATCACATGACTCCTATTTTTATTCTCTTAATCTTGAATTGCAGCGCATTTACTCAAGTGTTTACCTTTGGTCCAACATTCCGAGCTGAAAATTCTCAGAGCCGAAGACACCTGGCAGAGTTTTATATGGTAGAAGCAGAGATTTCTTTTGTCAAAAGCCTTCAAGATCTCATGCAGGTAGGTACCCAAGTTTTAAAATATGAGGGATGAGTACTGGGCACGGTGGCTCACACCTATAATGCTAGCACTTTGGGAGGCCAAGGCAGGTAGATTGCCTGAGCTCAGGAGTTCAAGACCAGCCTGAGCTAGAGCAAGACTCCATCTCTAAAAATAGTTGGGTGTTGTGGCAGGTGCCTATAGTCCTAGCTACTCAGGAGGCTGAGGCAAGAGGATCTCTTGATCCCAAGAGTTTAAGGTTGCTGTGAGCTATGACGCCAGGGCACTCTACCCAGGGTGACAATGTGAGACTCTGTCTCAAAAAAAAAAGAAGGGGGGGATGTAAATATCAGTTTCTGTGTATATTTTTACCTCAGACATCTATGAGCTCAGATATTTATAAAATTAAAGAGATGGAGGACTACTTAATTTAATAAACACTCACTGAATGCCTTTAGTGTAATAGTTTAAAGTTCAGATATCAAACATTTAAGTTTATATCCTAGCTCTGTAATTAACTTTGCTATCGAGTTAACCTAAGTTTCATGATTTTTGATTCCTCAAATGTAAAACGAAAATAATTATACTTATTGGGGGTTATTGTGAGGAGCAATTAAAATAATATATATAATATAAAGCCCCTAGTTTGGGGTCTGGAACATAAGCAGCTCAGTAAATAGTAACTCTTATTCACTTGAAAAATAAAGAATCTGGGCTCGGCGCCTGTGGCTCAAGTGGCTAAGGCACCAGCCACATACACCTAAAGTGGCAGGTTCGAATGCAGCCCGGGCCCACCAAACAATGACAGCTACAACCAAAAACAATAGCCAGGTGTTGTGGCAGGCACCTGTGGTCCCAGCTACTTGGGAGGCTGAGGCAGAAGAATCGCTTGAGCCCAGGAGTTGGAGGTTGCTGTGAGCTGTGATGCCACAGCACTCTACCCAGGGGGACAGCTTGAGGCTCTGTCTCAAAAAAAAAAAAGAATCTGTAATAATTATATAAACAACTGTATAGCTGTAGTAGAAAGCTTCCACAGGAGATGTCCAAGCACGGTTGACAGGGCAAGGGCGAAGGCCAGAGAGATAGAGTCAGATCATGAAAGGCCTCATATTTCAACACCGTGCTAGGGAGTTTGAACTTTATTATTCAAAGGGTTAAAGAAAAAAAGTTCTCAGTTTTAGAAGGCATAGTCAAAAAACAAAAACAAAACAAAAGACATGATCAAATCTATATTTTAGAAACATCTTTTAAGCAGCAATATGAAGAATGATTTAGAGGTAGATAAAAAATAGGCTGCTCCAGAGCACCCACAGTCTTGTTGGGAGGCTGTGGGCATAATCCAGACTGGCCCTGGAGTTGGATAGACCAGGATTTCTTAGTTTTACCATTTACTTATTTTGTGATTGTATTTCTCTGGGCCTCAATTTCCTCATATTTAAAGTGGAAATAATAATTCCTGTTTCATAAGGTAGTTAAGAGGATCAGGGAGATAGTACATATAAAGCACTTAGCATAATTAATTGCATTTAGTAAATACTCAGAAAATTATTAATTGTTAGTATTATGAATTCTCTATCCAGTAGAATTTTGGTTGCTGTATTAGTTTGGATTTGTAATTACAGGATGTTTCGTAATTTTTATCAGCTCTCCTTCCTATTCATTTCTACAGCCTTCTAGTCTTACTCAGGGAAGGACCCATCTGCACTTAAAATATAAATACTTACATGATAAGTAGAATAAACTTATTATTCATTACCCTGTATTAGGTTGGATTTTCTAGTAAACCAATTCTAAGGTAGAGCTTTGTGGGCAGGAGGATTACTGGGGAATGCTCTTGAGAATAACACCTGTAAGGAAAGGAAGAAAGTAGCATTGGGAAGAGGGAAGAGTTGAACTATGCTGCTCATTTACAGAGTCTATTCCTCAGTCTATTCTTTGAGGAACTTTGGAAGTGGAATGGTCCTTTACAGTTGTGAAGGCAAGGAGGTAAGCCTTTGTGCCTCCCCCTATCAGCCAGTCATCGGGCTGGCTGCTGCAAAGAGCATACCTAGAGTAATCCTTGGACCTGAACAACTCCTTTAAGAGAGACTCCCTATAAACCATAATTGTTAGGATTCCTGGGTTGCTATATAGAGCACTTGGCCCTAAGGAGTATTCTGCCTATGCACTATAGCATCTGTTTCCATAACCCCTTAACTCCTCTCACTGGTTGTTCTAGAACAGGGTCCCCATGAGACATTTTTGATTGTCCATACTGGGGAGTGGATAGGAGGTCAGGGAGAAGGGTTGCTACTGGCCTGTAGTGGGTAAAGACAGGGATGCTGCTCAACTGCCTACAATATACAGCCCTTCCCTCCCCAATAAAGGATTATTGGACCCAAAATGTCAGTAGTGCTGCTGTTGAATAACCCTGGATCACAGGGATTCAGGATCTGAGCTTCACAGAGAGTCAGTGTACATTCCTTAAGCAACTTTCAGTTGAACCTACCACCCAGTTATTTTACATAGGTAGTGAGAGTATTATAAGAAATGGAACCACACTTTTTACCTCATTATTTTCTGTCATAACCCTGTTTCCACTGCCTCAACAAAGATACCAAAGGCAATGTGTAACTTATTTTAGAATTTATTAAACATTTAAAATCTTTCTTTACCCGGTGACAGGGTTGCAAAATAACTTTTACTGTTGGGCGGTGCCTGTGTCTCGTGGGTAGGGCTCCAGTCCCATATACCTAGGGTGGCAGGTTCCAGCCCAGCCCCAGCCAGCTAAAACAGCAAAGACAACTGCAACAATAACAACAATAAAAAAAAAAAAAAAAACCTGGGTGTTGTGGTGGACGCCTGTAGTCCCAGCTACTCAGGAGGCTGAGGCAAGAGAATCACTTGAGCCTAAGAGTTGGAGGTTGCTGTGACTGTGATGCCACGGAACTCTACTGAGGGTGACAAAGTGAGACTGTGTCTCAAAAAAAATAAATAAATAAATAACTTTTACTGTCTCAATTACAGTAGAACCTCCATAGTAAACCACCTCCTTAAGTTGACCTAGTTTGCATGGACCAGACATGCACAGTATGTACATATCAGTAGGCCTAGTTCCTTACGTTGACCACCTCCATATACTGACCAGTTTGTTACAGTCCATTGGATGGTCAGCTTACAGAGGTTCTACTGTCTATTAGTGAAAACACTGAGAAATAGATAGGTTAAGCTACGTACTGTTTTAGTAAGTGAGAGCAGAATTCATTTCCACATTTTCACCTTTGCACTCGGTCAACAAATCCATAAAATTCTTTTACTCTGTTGTAAACATTTTAAGTGGAACATTTCAAATCTAATCTTAATGTTTGAAATGAGTAATTTCTTTATTCCATTTTTCTCTTCTTCTATTCATTCTCTTTGTTTTTATTTCTAGATACCCTAACCAGTAGCTTTTTAAGCTAGCTTCTTAAGCATTGATGGTTAATACCCAGGAATAATGTGAACCAGAACACACATTTTATTCAGAGCATTACCATACTCTACCTTTGCTGGTGTTGTTTCACATATCCTCCAAGATAACTCTGAGACTAATGGGAAAGGGTTAGATCACCCCAGAGGGATGAATAAACTACCTATCCAATAGCTTTAGAAAAGATAGGCCTGGCTCAGCGCCTGTGGCTTAATCAGCTAAGGCGCCAGCCACGTACACCTAAGGTGGCAGGTTCAAATCCCCAGCCCGAGCCCGCCAAACAACAATGATGGCTGCAACCAAAAAAAATGGCCGGGTGTTGTGGCGGGCACCTGTGGTCCCAGCTACTTGGGAGGCGGAGGCAGGAGATTCGCTTGAGCCCAGGAGCTAGAGGTTGCTATGAGCTGTGATGCCATGGCACTCTACCCAGGAGGATAGCTTGAGGCTCCGTCTCAAAAAAATAAAAAATAAAAAAAATAAAAGACAGGCCTAACTCAGGAGGTAGCTTCAGTGACATTACTCCCTTGGAGTTGCATAATAGCTGTCTGGAACAGTTCTTTTTACCTGTTGTCTTGGCTTAATATTCTTTTAAATTTATTTTTAAATTTACATACAGAAAAATTCTAAGCTTTGAAAAATGTATGGATTTCTGTAACCATGACTACAATCAAGCTATAGAACAATTTGTTGATTGCAGAGTAACTCACTCTTGTTGCTGCTTTGTATTTGAAATCTCCCACTGGCAACCACTGATCTATTCTTTATCTCTATAGGTAATCCTGCCCTTTCTAGAATGTCATACAAGTATAAGTGGAATAATATAGTATGAAAAAAATAATAATAATGTAGTATGTAGGCCTTTGAGATTGGCTTCTGTCACTTAGCATAACTGAGTTTCATTCATGTTCTGTGTATCAGTTGTTTGCTCCTTTCTGCTGGTGAGTAGTATTCCATGATACAGGCACATCACAGTTCATTTATCCATTCACCAGTTGAAAGACTTTTGGGTTATTTCCAGTTATTGAAAATAATGAACAAAGTCACTGTACATATTCATGTGCCGGTTTTGTATGGACATAAAGTTTTCATTTCTCTTGGGTAAGTTCTTAGGAGTGAGATTACTAGGTCAGTGCTTGGTATATAATTTCATGGGAAAGTAATCTGTTTGTAAACTGACTATACCATTTTGTATTCCCCCTAGCAATGTATGAAACTTTCACTTTTCCACTTCCTCACCAGTACTTAGTATTGCTGTGTGTACGTTTGAGACAGGGTCTTGCTTTGTTGGCTTGAGCTAGAGTACAGTGGTATCGTCACAGCTCACTACAACCTCAAACTCCAGGGTTCAAGCAGTCCTCTTGCTTCAGCCTTCTGAGTAGCTGGGCACTACCATGCCTGGCTATTTTACAAACTTTTGGGGTTTTTTTTGAGTCATAGTCTTACTATGTTGCCCTTGATAGATTGCTGTACTGTCACAGCTCACAGCAACCTCAAACTCTTGGGCTCAAGTGATTCTCTTGCCTCAGCCTCCCAAGTAGCTGGGATTACAGGCACCTGCCACAACGCCCGGCTATTTTTTGTTGCAGTTGTCATTGTTGGTTAGCTGGCCGGGCCTGAGTTTGAAGCTGCCACCTTCGGTGTATGTGGCTGGCGCCATAACCACTGTGCTACAGGTGCCAAGCCTTTACAAACTTTTCATAGTGATAAGTCTTGTGTCACTCAGCCAGGCTGGTCTTGACTCCCTGGCCTCAAGCCATCCTTCCGCCTCACCCTCTCAAAATGCTAGATTACATGTGCCTAGCTGTGTCTGTATGTGTGTGCATGCATGCATGAGTTTTAAGTCATTCTAATAGCTGTGTATCAGTATCTCATTGTGGTTTTAATATGCATTTCCCTAATGACTGTTGATGTTGAACATCTTTTCAAGGTTTTTTAGCCATCAGTATTATACTGTTTAGTGGAGTATTTGTTCAAATTGGTTTTTGTTGTCATTGCATTGTTTTCTTGTTGAGTTTTAAAAATTATTCTAAATGAACATCCTTTTATAGATATATGATTTTCAATATTTTTTCTCTAGTGTGTGGCTTATCTTTTCACTCCCAGCAGTATCATTTACAAAGAAAAAGTTTTTAATTTTGATGAACATTAATTCAGCGTTTTTTTCTTTTATGTATCTTGCTGTTAGTGTCCTATTTAAGAATTCTTTGCCAAACCCAAGATTACAGTATTCCTGTTTTCTTCGGAAAGTTTTATGGTTTTTCAAAAACAGTTCTGTTTAAGTTTGTGATCCATTTTAAGTTAACTTTTGCACATGGTGATGAGGTTTAGATTAATGTTCCTTTTTGGCACATGGTTGTCCAGTGGTCTTACAAACATGTTGAAATGATTACTTTTTCTCTCTTGTATTGTCTTTATATATTTTTTTTAAATTTAAACTTTTTATGTGAAGATAATTGTGGTTCATATGCAATTGAAAAGAATAATATGGAGATTACCTCTGTACTCAGCTTCTCTCATTGGCAAAATCTTGGAGAATAATAGTACAGTATCACAACCAGGATGTGGACATTGGTGCAGTCAGGATATAAAACATTTCCATCATCACAAGGATCCCTCATGTTGCTTTTTATATAGGCCCTAATTCTCTTCTCCCACCCTCCTCTCTAACCCCTGGTAACCACTGTTCCTGTCTCCATTTCTAAAATTTTATCATTTCAAGACTGTTACATAAATGGAATTATATAGTACACTGTCACTTGGGACCTGCTTTTTTCACTCAGTATAATGCCCTTGGTATTCTCCTGAGTTGTGTTCATCAGTAGTCCATTCCTTTTCATTGCTGTATGGTAGTCCATGAAGTGTTTCTCACAGTTTAACTATTTACCCATTGAAGAACATATGTATTGTTCCCAGTTTAGAATTATTATTATTTATTTATTTTGCTGCTGTTGTTGTTGTTGTTGCAGTTTTGGGCCAGGGCTGGGTTTGAACCCTCCACCTCCAGTATATGGGCTGGCGCCCTACTCCTTGAGCTACAGGCGCTGCCCTATAGTTCTTATTAATAAAACAGCTGTGAACATTCGTGTACAGATTGTTCAGTACATGGATCTTCATGTCCCTAGAATAAATGCCCCAGAGTGCTAGGTCATATAATAGCCAAATTCCTAGTTTTTATAAGAAACCACCAAACTCCAGTCTGAGCAAGGGCAAGACTCCGTCTCTAAAAATAGGCAGGCATTATGGTGGGCACTTGTAGTCCTAGCTATTTGGGAGGCTGAGGCAAGAGGATCGCTTGACCCTAGGAGTTTGAGGCAGCTGTGAGCTGTGACAGTGCAGCACTCTACCAGTGTGACAAAGTGAGACTCTGTTTAAAAAAACAAAGAAAGAAAGAAAGCACCAAACTGTTTTCAGCAGACTGTTCCACCAGCAATGTATGAGTGATGCAGTTTTTCTGTATCCTTGCCAGCATTGTCTGTTCTTCCTGTTTTTTCTGTTCGTCATTCTCATAGCTGTCTAATTGTGTTTTCAATTTGTATTTCCCTACTGGCTAATGATGTTGAACATCTTTTCAGGTGCTTATTTGCCATCTGTATATCATCTTTAGTGAAATGTCTGTTCACGTCTTTTGCCCATTTTCTACATGGATTTTTTTTTCACTGTTTTATTTTGAGAGTTCTTTATATATTCTGGATAGTTCTTTGTTGGATGTGTGGTTTCCAAATATATTCTCAATATATAGTAAGTAACTTTGTTTTTTCATTCTGTTATTTTTGATGAGGTCCAGTATATCATTTTTTTTTCTTTTATGAATTAAGCTTTTGGTGTCGAGACCTCTTTGACCCTAAGAACTCTTTCTCTTGGCCTAGCACAAGCCCTAGGTCCCAGATGTTTTATGAATATTTTATAACTTAAACTTTACATCTTTCATGTAAGTGCATGGTGCATGTTGAGTTAATTTTTGTATAAGGTGTGAGACTTAGAGGCCCTTTTTCTTTCTTTTCTTTCTCTTCTTTTATTTTTTTTTCCTTTCTTTCTTTCTTTCTTTTTTTTTTTTTTTGCTTATGGATATTTTCTTGCTCCAGTCTCTTCCAGCACCATTTGTTGGAAAGGATACCAATCATACATTGGGTTGATTTTGCATCTTTATCAAAAATCAGTCACATATGTATGGGTCTATTTCTGGGTTCTTAATTCTGTTCCATTGAACTATGTATCTATTCTTCTGCCAATACTGCATTTTCATTTATTTATTTATTTATTTATTTATTTTTTTATTTTTTATTTGCAGGTTTTGGCTGGGGCTGAGTTTAAACCCCCCGCCTCCAGCATATGGGGCTGGCGCCCGAATCCTTTGAGCCATAGGTGCCACCCAATACCATATATTCTTAATTACTGTAGCTATATACAAGGCCTTAAGGTGAGATGAGAGTCCTCTCACTCTGTTTTCAAAGCCTTTGCTATGATTTGAGTCTTTCTGATGCATATGCTGCTTGCAGTTAGCTCAGAAATTGTGCTCTGGTTTTTTGGTGGTGGTTGTTGTTGTTTTAAGACAGAGTCTCACTTTGTCACTTGCAGTAGAGTGCCAGGATACCGTAGCTCACAGCAACCTCAAACCTTTGGGCTCAAGTGATCCTCTTGCCTCAGCCTCCCTAGTAGCTGGGACTCTAGCCTTCCATTACAACACATGGTAAATAAAAATTTTTGGTTTTTTCGCAGTTTTTGGCCAGGGCCAGGTTTGAACCCACCACCTCTGGTATATGGGGCCGGCGCCCTACTCCTTTGAGCCATAGGCACCACCTGCTATTTTTTTTTCCTTTGCTCAGTCTGGTCTGGAACTCCTGACTTCAAGCAATTCACCAGCCTCAGCCACCAAAGAGCTGGTATTATAAGCATGAGCCACCGTGCCAGCCTTGTGCTGTGGTTTGTATTGTAGTTCATTGGTTATCAGAAGTCTTCACTAGGCTTCTTGGTATGTGTTGTATGTGTTCATTGCTTGAGGTAAGCCTTGGCCTCAGTTAGTTCATACACAGAGTTAGAGGGTCACTTTCTCCTACTCTTTAGAATTTCCTTCATACTGTGGGACTAGCTGAGGTGGTTTATTTTGTCTGGTTTCCCTGGCCAAAAAACAAGTGTCTCCCAGGATTTTAGCCCCCACCATGTCATTCATTTCCAGGTGATTGTGGAGATCTTAAGCCAAAGTAGCAATAGAAAAGATTTTTTAAAATAATGAGGTTTCCTTACATACACATGTTTCAAGCAGTGAGTCCCCTTTTCCCATTTCCTTGATTGGAAAAGTGGGTCTTCTCTTGGAGTTTTAGGTGCTTTCACTACCGTCACCCTGACAGGGCAACTTCACACCTGGGGCCGCTTTCGGGACAAGAACAGAAGAGAAAAGAGGGAAAGGAACAAACAACCTATTCCCTACGGACACTAGTGCACTGGGACTTTCAGCCTCGTTCTCTGACTGGAGATAGGAGTTTTCTACCAGAAGTTTTGCTTCCTGCGCCCACTAGCTCAACATATCACCCTCAAATTGAAGTCAGGAGACAAAAGAGGGAGTGTTGTCTCCATTAGAGTCATAAGTCAAGTGACTAGTTTCCAGTCTGCCTGCTTCCTTATTTGAGTCCTTGGCTCTTTATAGTCTGACCAGATTTTTTAGTTATAACTGTTTAGAGAAATAGATTGTAGTCAATCTGTTCCATCTTATGACTTAATCATTAATATTTTTAATTTTCATTTTCACTCTCAAAAAGTATCTCAGCATGGACAATTTATTTACATAGGAGGGTCTGAGACTAATTTTGTAAGTCTTTTTTTTTTTTTTTTGAGACAGAGCCTCAAGCTATCCTCCTGGGTAGAGTGCCATGGCATCACAACTCACAGCAACCTCCAACTCCTGGGTTCAAACGAGTCTCCTGCCTCAGCCTCCCAAGTAGCTGGGCCCACAGGCGCCGGCCACAGCACCCGGCTATTTTTTTTGGTTGCAGCCATCATTGTTGTTTGGCAGGTCCTGGCTGGATTCGAACCCGCCACCTTGAGTGGACGTGGCTGGAGCCTTAGCCACTTGAGCCATAGGCGCCGAACCTAGTCTCCTGTTTTGTTCTTGTCATTCCTTCCCTCTATTCCTCTCCATTAGATTAACCTGGTCTTTTTTATTTTTCTTTCTTCTCCTCCATTGGATTAGAATTTATACATTCTGTTTCTGTTATTTTAATGATTTACCTTACATTTTTTACATGAACTCTAATGTTAAATTTCTGTGCCCTTCTTTGGACAGAGGGTCTTTAGAAAGTTCTGCTTTAATTCTGCTTATTCCCTTCAGTTTTATTTTTACTTTTGTCTAATCTTTTAATTAACTTGTTTTTCCACCACCCCCCCAAATTAGTTGTCATTACTATTTTATACTGTCAGTGCCTGAGATGCCCACATGCTCACCAACTTCTTTTGTTATATTAGGTAAACATGTTGGTTGGAAGGATAAATCATCATAGTAATTGAAAGTAAGACAATAAACCAGAAATGCTGTGTAGCTTAGCAAGGCATCTGTAATAAATGCCACTAATAAAGACAGAGGCATCGTGAAATAAATGTGGCTGTCACTTGTTCTTTAAGTGTTTTTCCTACATTTGATCATATAACTTCAGTACTGCTTATGCCCCCATTGTGTTTACAGCTTGAAAAGGGTATACCAGTGATGTAACAGAAGAAAAGAAAATACCTGCCTTTGGGCAGCCTATACTTTGTAAATGTTTGTATCTTTATGAGTGCAGCTTTTAAAGCACCTAGTATGGTCTCACTGATTTAAAACCAGAAATTTTGGCTGGGGTGGTGGCTCACGCATGGCGGGTAGATTACTTGAAGGTCTAGGGTTTAAGACCAGCCCGAACAAGAGCAAGTTTACTAAAATAGAAAAAAAATTAACTGGGCATTGTGGCAGGCGCCTGTTGTCCCAGCTACTCAGGAGGCTGAGGCAAGAGGATCTTTAAAGCCCAAGAGTTTGAGGTTGCCGTGAGCTGTGATGCCATGGTATTCTGCCTAAGACAGCAGAGCAAGACTCTGTCTCAAAAAATAAAATAAAATAGAAATAAAACCAGAAATTTAGTTATGATTAAAGTAATTTTATAAATATTCTTCATTGCATTCACTTTATTCTTCTAAAAACAAGTTTGTCCCATGATGAGTCTTCTGTAGACAACCCTGGTAGAATGCATTCTCATATACTGATTGGTGTTATAGACTTATTCATGTTGTCTTTGCTTTATGCTTTGGCAAAGCTAAAAGGTATGTATTTGTAGTTAGCTATCTCTCGTTGTTTCTTTAATTTTTTTTTGTACTATACAGTATTATTTTACTTAAAAATTATAATGTATTATAAAGAAATCTTGAAACTTACTTTTTTGCACAATATTTTGTTAAGTTCTGCTATGTCAGTACATAAATCTAGATAGCATACTTTATCCATTTCCCTAACGATGGATATTTAAATAGTTTCGGTCTAAAGTGTATCTTTGTGTAGATTAAAAACTGTTAGGTTTTGGGCAACACCTGTGGCTCAAGGAGTAGGGCACCGGCCCCCATATACTAGGGGTGGTTGGTGGAAACCTGTCCCTGGCCAAAACCTTAATTTACCACCAGCTGCTTCAATTCCACAAGTTATCTTGAAAGATGAAGCTCCTTTTGTAGTTAAACTGGGGGCAAGACACAGCAAATGAGAGGTTCTTAAATTGTTAGAGTCCTCATATCTACTCCCTGCTTTAATGAACAAACCAATCCTTCATGCAGGAGCATAGTTTTCCAAAGAAGTAATCGCTAAACCATTCGGTAATTTGGTGATCTCAAGGTCCTGAGGATGTGGGGGTGCTCCTGCAGGGGCAGCTGTGGCTTTAACTTTGGGTGGAACTTTGAGGGAATAAAATCTCGAGAAGGGCCCGGCTCTGGTTAGCAGCTTCATGGTTCAAGATTGCTCTGACCCACGGTCACCCCTGTATTCTGTTTCTCTAATTTTAAAGTTTACTTTCATCTGCCAATGACCAAATGAACCTCTCTTTAAAATGTTCTTACTCTTCACAACAGTTACTGTTTATTCTTTGCTTCTCTGAGCTAGATACTATTATTGTCCTAATTCTACAAGTGATTTTATTTTATATATTTTTTTTTGAGACAGAGTCTCACTTTGTCACTCTCAGAGTGTCATGGCATCACAGCTCACAGCAACTTCAAACTTTTAGGCTCAAGCGAGTCTCTTTCCTCAGCCTCCCAAGTAGCTGGGACTACAGGCACCTGCCACAACACCCAGCTGTTTTTAGAGATGAGGTCTTGCTGTTGCTCAGGCTGGTCATGAACCTGTGAGCTCAGATAATCCACCCATCTCAGCTTCCTAAAGTGCTAGAACTACAGGCATGAGCCACCATACCTGGCCTGACAAGTAATTTTAACTAAAATTTTGAGAGACATTGATCAGTTATTGCTGATCATTTCACGTATTTCTCTATCAGTGTTAGAACTATTAATATAAAATTCATACATTCCCACTTTCCAGAAGAAATTGAGGTGCCTGGACAGGTTTTTCATATGAAGCTGCTTACTTGTGAGGTGATTCTCTGTCATTTTTTTTTTAGGTTATAGAGGAACTCTTCAAGGCTACAACAATGATGGTTCTTTCAAATTGTCCTGAAGATGTTGAACTCTGTCACAAATTCATAGCTCCTGGCCAAAAGGTAATTAGTTTTGTAGATAAATCCCAATACATCTACTCTTAAGTCTGTTAATTACATGTAATGAATATGATTACATTTTAAAAATTTTCTCTTTTGTTTTTTCTTACGAAGGACAGATTAGAACATATGCTAAAAAACAACTTTTTAATGTAAGTAGATATTATACTTTTTCTGAACTTTACTTAACTGTATTTATCACACTGTATTATAACTTTTTGTTTACATATCTGCTGATCACACTCCCCAAACTCGAGGCAAAAACCATATTCTAATTATTCTTATAGTTTTTGTATCGATTCATACTTGATAGTCAATGTTTCATCAATAAGTAAATTAATAAATAAGGACAAGATAAATGAACATAGTCATTATTGCCCGTGTTCCTGCAATTCATACTTTTATTAGCTTTTGTATTTAAAATTTGGCTTGATTAAAAAAGAAACTTAATAGAGCAGTGCCTGTGGCTCAAGGAGTAGGGTGCTGGCCCCATATACCAGACGTGGTGGGTTAAAGCCAACCCCGGCCAAAAAATTGCAAAAAAAAAAAAAAAAGAAAAGAAACTTTAAAAAAAAATGCACACAGTATAGGTTATAGCAAGACAAGAATTCAAGAGCCCAAAACTAATTAGGAGAGTATTACATCACATAGATGAGAGTTAATGGTGACTTGAATCATGTATTAGTCAGGGTTCTTGGAAGATGGGGAGATTTATTTTAAGCAATTGTCTCACAGGATTACAGAGGCTTGTTGAGTTCCAAATCTGTTGCTGTAGGCCAGCAGGCTGGAGACTCAGGGGAAGAGTTTGCAGTTCTTTCCAAAGACAGTCTCCTGGCATAATTCCTTCTTTCTCAGGAGGTGGTTGGTTTTTGTTCTGGTAAAGGCTCCAAATGATTGGATGCAGCCCACCCACATTATAGAGAGAAATCTGCTTTATTCAGAGTCCACTGATTTAAATGTTAATCTCATCCAAAAAACACCTTCAAGAAACATTCAGAATATGTTCCACCAAATATCTGGGCACCATGGTCTGGCCAAGTTGATACATAAAGTTAATCATACAGACGAGGATGGTCGTGAGCATTGTCCTGTTGTAGACATGTGTTGGTGACATAGCAAACAGGATTTACTGAGGGTGAGAAAGGAGAGAGACAGAGGAGTCAAGAGTAACTTTAAGCTTTCTGTCTGTTATAGCTACAAAATTGTAGTTGGCATTAAATGAAATTGAGAAAGACCTAAGAGTAGTGAGGAGAGGTATCAAGAACCCAAACACGTTGAGATGCTTTTCAGACATCCAATTGCAGGCGTTGATTGAGCAGTTAAAAATATAGGTCTGGAGTTTACAAGAGCATTCCAGGCATGAACATACTGATGAAAGTAGAAATTAAGTAGATGAGGAAATAAGTAATTTGGGCTTCCCAAGGAATCTGTGCTGGTAATTAAAAAATAGAGATAAGAATTTCATTATCCAACTCCTGTATAATAAATGAGATATTTGCCATAAGCTAGACAGTGATAAATTTTACATATATTAGTAGTTTTTTTATCTTGATGACAGCTCTGAGTAGTTATTATTCCCATTTTGTAGATGAAGAATCAGCACAAAGAGTTTCAAAGATAAAGTGGGGACTCAGGCTCATATTCTTCTGATTTCAAAGTCCATGCTTTTAAACACTTTGTATATTTGACAGGGCACCAAGAAATTTAATAGTAGTAAAGTAGTTATGGGTCCCCCAGTATCCTCATGACCTTTACATATCACTTCACTCTTATACTTTGGAGTCTTTGTCTATAAGATATTACAATTGGGAAATGACCTCATGGTCTGTGCCATTCAGTCATCATCATCATCACGATTCTTTGTACATAACACAAATCATAGTTATAGTTTAAATTTATGGGGAGATTGATGTCATCACGGTGGTGAATAGGCTCGGAGCCTGCCACGTGCACTGAGGCTGGTGGGTTCGAACATGGCCCAAGCCTGCTAACCAAACAAACAACACAAATAGCTGGGTGTTGTGGTGGGTGCCTGTAGTCCTAGCTACAAAGAAGGCTGAGGCAAGAGAATTGCTTGAGCCCAAAAGAGTTTGAGGTTGTTGTGAGCTATGATGCCATGGAACTCTACCGAGGGCAACAACGTAAGACTATCTCCCAAAAAAAAAAAAAAAAAAACGCGGTGAATAGGAGGTTCCAGGCTTTACTCCCCCCTCCCAGTACAACTAGCAGCTACCAACAGACTGGAACACTTTGAAAATCTTAGAACTTGGGAATGAAACTGAGACACCCACATGGACCACAGAGCAAAAACTGCATTAGTAGGGTAAGAGGAATGGTTTCATTTGATTACCTCTCGCCCTTCCCCAAGTTAACACAGTGCCACACAGAGAGGATTCCCCAAGCCAAAGGTTTAGAAAGCCAGACACAACTATCCCATTTGCCCAGCATTCTGAGACACCTCCCAGAAGACCCCTCCTATCTCTCTCATGGAGTTCTGGGGAGTAAGGTCAAGGCTAGACCTTACTAGGAAGAAACAAAGAAAGGCAGCAGGCCTCATACAGCTGGATCTTGGTGGTAGTTCTGTGTTCCTGCCAGCAGTGGTGCGCAATCAGAGATGCCAGCCGATGGCATAGCCCACTCACAGAGCCCAGCTTGTTGCTGCAGAAGATCAGTGGGAAATTCTGTCTGGCTTCAGTCCCTTCAGGGCACCCATCTCACAGGCCTCAGAGCTCATCTAAGTCTCCACCCGAGAAGTCAGATATCCATCACAAATGTTTTTACATTTGTGTAAGGTACAATAGGCCAAGAGGTATGAGAAAAAACGTTTAACATCATTAATCAGGGAAATGCAAATTAATCATACCTGTTAGGATATCATCAAAAAGTCAAAAGATAACAAATGTTGACAAGGATGTGGAGTTTCAGAACACCCGTTAGTGGGAATGTAGATTAGCATAGCCATTATAGAGAACAGTATGGAGATATACGATCCAGCACTTCCACCTCTGGGTATATAGCTAAAAAAATTTGAAATCAGGCCAGGCACAGTGACTCATGAGCCTGTAATCCTAGCACTCCAGGAGGCCGAGGTGGGTAGATTGCTTGAGCTCAGAAGGTTGAGACCAGCCTGAACGAGAAAGACCTTATCTCTCCTAAAAATAGAAAAACTAGCTGGGCATAGTAGTGCATGCCTGTAGTCCCAGCTTGTAGGGAGGCTGAGACAAGAGGATTGCTCAAGCCCAAGAGTTTGCTGTGAACCATGATGATGTACAGCACTCTACCCAGGGTGACAGAGTGAGACTCTGCCTAAAAAAAAAAATAAAGGAATTTGAAATCAGTATGTCAAAGAGATATACATCTACACTCTTCAGTGTTTACTGCAATATTATTCATAGTAACCAAGATAGGGAATCAGACTATTATTTGCAACAATGTGGACAAACCTGGAAAACATTATGCTAAGTGAAATAAGCCACACACAGAAAGACAAATGCCTCATGATTTCATTTATACATGTATAATCTAAAAAAGTCATATTTATAAAAGCAGAGAGTGATGGTGGTTACCAGGGGTTGGGGAGAACTTGACCAGTGGGTATGAAGTATAATAAGTTTTCAGAGGTTATTGCTTAACAATGTGACTATGGTTGATAATAATGCATATTTCAAAATTGTTGAAGAAATAGATTTTAAGTATTCTCACTAAAAAAACCTTGGTAAGTATGTGAGGTGATGACTATATTAATTACCATAATGTTAAATACCATAATGTATGCATATGTCAAAACTCACATTATCCCCCATAAATATGTACAGTTATTATTTATAAATTAAAATTATTGTCTTAATTTTAAACAATTTATATGGGTGATTATGTGTTTAGTGTGTGATCTCTGTGAGGTCAGAGGTTTTATTTAAATTGCCATATTTCTTTCCACACGTAATGCCTACTTTTTTGCCTAAATTTTATATGGAAAAATAGGGATATATATTATACATGGGTAATACTAATTCCATATCTGAATAAATGTTTTTAATTCTTTTATTTATGCTTATGCGCTAAAAGTACAAGTCTAGAAAGCATTAACTATATCCACGTACAAAATAATATGCTGGAACATGGTAATCGCTGGCTTTAAGGTAACAGTTTTTAAATATGCTAAAGAACTTGGCGACAGAGCTGCTGAGAGACGCTTTGAACCTCCTCCCATGGAGAGTGTCCTCAGATTGTAGAGGCAACAGGAAGAAAAGCTTCTCCAGATGCCGGAACAGAAGAAGGCCGGGCCAGGCCCAGTGGCTCACACCTGCAATCCCCCACTCTGAGAGGCTGAGGTGCATGTATTCTGGAGCTCAGGAGTTTGGGACCAGCCCATGCAAAAGTGATACCCCGTTTCTACTAAAACTACAAAAACTAGCCAGGCATTGTGCCTTAGTGCCAGCTACTCAGGAGGCTAAGGAAAAAGGATCTCTTGAGCCCAAGAGTTTGAGGTTTCTGTGAGCTGTGACACCACTGCACTCTATACTGGGGCAACAGAGTGAGGCTCTGTCTCAAAAAAGAAGTAAAAGAAGCCAATGAAGAAACCTCCAGAGTGGCTGGAGCAGGAGCGGGAATTGAAGACCTGGACTGTGGAACAGTGTCAAGATGGGATCTCTGTTTCTGCCAGACAGTACAAGAAGAGGGTAAAAGGACTGCACAAGAAAAAGACATTGATGTCCCAGAGACACCTGAGTGGTGCTTTCACTTTATGCAGAGAGGAGGTTTGAGCAGGAGGACACAAACAAAACTTTTGGAATTCCATTCTTTTTTTTTTTTTTTTTTATTGAATGGTAACTGTGTACATTAATGCATTTCTGGGGTACAGTGTGGTGTTTTCTTTTTTTTTTTTTTCTTTTTTTTTTCAGTGTGGTGTTTTCACATACAATTTTAAACATTTAATAAAACTGGTTAACATAGATAGCCTTAATGTCATTTACCTAGTTATTGTGCCAAAAAGTTCATATTCTACTCTTAGAAAGGTTCTCTTGTACCATTGTAAGATAAACCACAGAAGTGATCCCTCCAATCCACCTCCCTCCACCCATTCCCCTCTCCCCTATCCCTCCCCCCTCCCCGTATTCTTAGGCTTTTATTAGGTTATAGCTTTCATA
>CAUYQV010085694.1:0-19572 GCA_963574575.1 Galagoides demidoff
AAAATAACAACAGATGCCACAGAGATACAGGATATTATCTCTGAATACTACAAGAAACTCTATGTCCAGAAATTTGACAATGTAAATGAAATGGATCAATATTTGGAATCACACCCTCTCCCTAGACTTAGCCTGGATTAAATGGATCTCCTGAACAGACCAATTTCAAGCACTGAGATCAAAGAAACAATAAAAAATCTCCCAGCAAAAAAAAAAAAAAAAGCCTTGGTCCAGATGGCTTCACAACAGAATTCTATCAAACCTTTAAAGAAGAGCTCATCCCTATAATTCAGAAATTTTTCCAAAAAACTGAGGAGGAAGGAATCTTCCACAACATGTTTCATGAGACAAACATCACCCTAATACCAAAACCAGCAAAAGACCCAACTAAAAAGGAGAATTTCAGACCAATTTCACTAATGAATATAGATGCAAAAATTCTCAACAAAATCTTATCCAATAGAGTACAGCTTATCATCTAAATAGACATGCATCATATTCAAGTAGGTTTCATCCCAGTGATGCAAAGTTGATTTAATATATGCAAGTCCATAAACAGTATTCACCGTATCAACAGAAGAAAAACCAGACTATATGATCCTCTCAATAGATGCAGAGAAAGCATTTGATAAAATCCAGTATCCTTTTCTAATTAGAACACTGAGGAGTATAGGCATAGGTGGCACATTTTTAAAATTGATTGGAGCTATCTATGACAAACCCACAGCTAATATTTTACTGAATGGAGTAAAACTGAAAATGTTTCCTCTTAGAACTGGAATCAGACAAGGTTGTTCTCTGTGACCATTATTATGCAACATAGTGCTGGAAGTTCTAGCCAATATAATTAGACGTGTTGAGAAAATAAAGGGCATCCAAATAGGAGCAGAGGAGGTCAAACTCTCCCTTTTTCCTTATGATATGATCTTATATTTAGAGAACCCTAAAGACTCAACCACAAGACTCAGAAGTCATCAAAAAATACAATAATGTCTCAGGATATAAAATCAGTGTTCATAAGTCAGTAGCCTTTGTATATGCCAACAACAGCCAAGATGAGAGGTTAATTAAGGACTCAACACCTTTCACTATAGCCCCATAGAAAATGACATACTTAGCAATATACCTAACAAAATAGGTGAAGGATCTCTATAAAGATAATTATGAAACCTTAAGAAAGGAAATAGCAGAGGACATTAACAAATGGAAGAACATACCATGCTCATTACTGGGAAGAATCAACATTGTTAAAATGTCTTTATTTCCCAGAGCAATTTATCAATTCAATGTCGTCACTATTAAAATAACAACATCCTACTTTCAAGACTTAGAAAAAATAATTCTACATTTTGTATGCAACCAGAAAAGAAACTGTATATCTAAGGCAGCTCTTTGTAATAGACAATTTACCAATTCAATGCCATCACTATTAAAATACCAACATCCTACTTTCAAGACTTGGAAAAAATGATTCTGCATTTTGAATGCAATCTGAAAAGAACCCATATATCTAAAGCAGTTCTTAGTAATAAAAGCAAATCTGGGGGTATCACCATATCAGATGTCAGGCTGTATTATTAGGCCATAGTGGTGATAATTTGTCTTTTGATATGAAGTGTATTTCCTGCAGATAGCAAATAGATGGCTTGTGTTTTTTAATCCAGTCAGGCAATCTATGCCTCTTCAGTGTGGAATTGAAACCATTGACATTTATTGAGATAATTGATAAATGTGGTAGTGTTCTATTCATCTTATTTTGTGAAAGTCCATTGCTTAGTTTTGTCTTTTGCATCATGAGAGCACTCATAAGACAGCATGGTACTGGTACAAATATAGAGACATAGATATTTGGAATTGAATATAAAACCAAAAAATGAAACCAACAACTTCCAGCCACCTAATCTTCAATAAACCAAACAAGAGCATCCACTAGGGGAAAGAATCCCTATTCAAGAAATGGTGCTGGAAGAATTGGATATCCATATGTAAAAGACTGAAACTGGACCCACACCTTTCTCCATTCACAAAAATTTACTCAAGATGGATAAAGGACTTAAATTTAAGGCATGAAATGATATCAACCCTCAAATAAAGAATAGGAAAAATAATGGAAGATATTGGCCTAGGGAAAGGCTTTATGAGGACAACTGCCATGGCAACAGCAACAACAGCAATAATAAACAAATGGGATTTAATTAAACTGAAAATCTTCTGTACAGCCAAGGAGACAACAACCAAAGCAAATAGACAACTTACTCAATGGGAAAAGATATTTGCATATTTTGAATCAGACAAAAGGTTAATAACCAGGATCTATACAGAACTTAAATTAATCTACAAAAAGAAACCAACAATCCCATACATCAATGGGGAAGAGAGATGAATAGTTTTCTCTAAAGATGACAGATGAATGGCTAGAAAACACATGAAAAAATGTTCGTCATCCCTAATTATTAGAGAAATGCAAATAAAACCACCCTGAGATATTAACTAACCCCACCAAGAATGGCATATATCACAAAATATCAAAACTGCAGATGCTGGAATGGATGTGGAAAGAAATAAACACTTTGACACTGCTGGTGGGACTACAAACTAATACAATCTTTTTGGAAAAAAAGTATGGAGAAATCTCAAAGAACTCAACCTAGACCTCTCATTTGATCCTGCAATCCCATTATTGACCATATAGTAAGAAGGAAAAAAATAAAACATTTTATTAAAAAGACACTTGTACTAAGCTTTTTATTGCAGCCCAATTTACAATTGCTAAAATGTGGAAATAGCAGGGCAGTGTCTGTAGCTCAAAGGAGTAGGGTGCTGGCCCCTGCCAAAAACTACAAAAAAAAAAAAAGAGAGAGAGAAAGAGAGAGAGAGAGAGCTTGTTGCTTCCTATGATAAAATGTGGAAACAGCCTAAATGTCTTTCAACCCAGGAATGGATTGGTAAGCTTTGATATATGTATACCATTCAGCCATTTTGCAGCATTTGTATTAACCTGGATGGAGATGGAACACATTATTCTTAGTGAAGCATCACTGGAATGGAGAAGTATGAATCCTATGTATTCAATTTTGATATGAGGACAATTAATGATGTGGTGGGGAATGGGGGAAGGGGAGACCAGACAGAGGAGGGAAGAGGTTAGGGAAAGGAAAAGAAGAAAAAGAAAAGAAAAGAAAAGAAAAAAGTGACTAATTCTTACATAAATTGGATTTAATTTTGACCAAAGTACATTACTTAAACATTAATTTTTAATTTAACTTGTTAACATGTTGTTTAGGATATTGCATCATCATTTATAAAGTAAATATATTTATAATTTCCCTTTTATAATAATATATTTTATCCAGTTTTAATATCAGGTATATCCAGATTAAGTAGAATGATTTTGAATTATTTCTTCTTTTTCTGTTGTCTATAAGATTTGGCATGATCTGTTCTTTAAATTAGCTTTTACTTTTTTTTGAGACGGAGCCTCAAGCTATCCCCCTGGGTAGAGTGCCATGGCATCACAGCTCATAGCAACCTCCAACTCCTGGGCTCAAGCAAGTCTCCTGACTCCACCTCCCAAGTAGCTGGGACCACAGGCACCCACCTCAATGCTTGGCCATTTTTTGGTTGCAGCCATCATTGTTGTTTGGCGGGCCCAGGCTGGGGATTCGAACCCGCCACCTTAGGTGTACGTGGCTGGTGCCTTAGCCGATTGAGCCACAGGTGCGGAGCAAGCTTTTACTTTTATTTATAAATATTAGTTGTCTATTTTTTGAGACTTTGGATAAAATAATAAGAAGTTAACTGAGAACTCTGTACTGAACCTCAGAGTCAAAGCATTCTATTATAGGCATACTCTTATTTGACAATTTGAATGTTACTTTCTTTGCATTATTATTATTGCTTAATATTTCAATTCAGAAATCGTCTAATTTCTTTTCTTTTGACTTTTTTTTTTTTTGGACGAGGCTGGGTTTGAACCCACCACCTCCAGCATATGGGGCCAGCACCCTATTCCACTGAGCAGCAGGTGCCACCCCCATCTGATTTCTTTTCTGAAGGTATTTATCTTCCTTTGTTCTTTATGAGGTTTTTATTTCTAGTCCTTATCTTAAACATTGTTGTTGTTATTAAATTTTAAGCCTTTTTAATTTTGTGAAGGCAAAAAGTGGAAACCTAATAAACAAATGTAATGTAAAAAAAGAAGAAATGAATAAAAGGTAGTTAAGTTTTGCATTCCTTAATTTTATAGCCACTCCACAGGTTGAGGCAAGAGGATCCCTTCAATCCAAGAGTTAGATGTTGCTATGTGCTAGGCTGATGTTGTACTCTATTCCTTTTATAGAAAGGAATAAAAGGTAGTCAAGTGTTGTGTCCCTTGTTTTCTAGCCACTCCATAGGCTGAGGCAAGAGGATCCCTTCAACCCAAGAGTTGGCTGTTGCTGTGTGCTAGGCTGATGTTGTGGACAATCTAGCCTGGGCAACAGAGTGAGAGACTGTCTCATGAAAAAGAAAAAGAAAGAAAGAAAGGAAAGAAAGAAAGAAAGAAAGAAAGAAAGAAAGAAAGAAAGAAAGAAAGAAAGAAAGAAAGAAAGAAAGAAAGAAAGAAAGAAAGAAAGAGAGAGAGAAAGGAAAAGAAAGAAAATTTGCTAGGCACAGTTTCCAAGAGCAAAATTATAAGAAGAGGTCAGTAGGTGGGTGGAATACAGACTTTATAAGGGCGGAGATTTATTGTGGTCCCCGGGGGAGGAGGGAACAATGAGTCAGGATAAGTTCATTTGCTGTTGGTTCCTTAGGACATTTCCAGTTGATTTTATGGGTAAGAGCTGTCCATAGGTGTCTGGTCCCTGGTCTCAGGTTGATTGGGGCAAGGGGATATTGGCCCAGATTGAAAAGCCCAACAGAGGATGTGAAGGGTATAATCTGGATTTTTTGGTGTGCATAAGAAAAGCCTTATTTGAGTCAAGAATTCACTGTGTGGGAAATTTAGAGTGACTACAAGAATCTAAGATATCAAAGGGTCAGAGTTATGTAATATCCAAAGTCTTGACTAATAGAGTTTGTAGGAAAACAATTTCCCTATTAGAGAATAATTTCTCTAGTTGACATCTAATCTAGGGGAAAAATTTCAACACTAGAGTCGTGGTCAAAAATAAAAATGATAGCCAGGAATTGTGGTGGGAACCTATAGTCCCATGGGGAGACTGAGGCAAGAAAATAACCTGAGCCCAGGAAATGGAGGTTGCTGTGATCTGTGTGACACCAGGAAATTCTACCAAGGGTGATAAAGCGAGACTGTCTCTACTACTACTACTACTACGTAAAAATGACGGATAACTACACTACCATAGTTTTTGTCCATTTATGTACTGAGACAATGTCTAGTTTTGTTGCCCTCAGATGAGTGCCCTGGTATTATAGATCACAGCAAACTTCAAGTGTTCTCATCAAGCGAACATATTCCCTCAGCTGGGATTCCAGGCACCTGCATAATATCCAGTCATCTTTTATCCTTCAGAGATGGGGCTTTCAGTAGTGTTTAGGCTGGTCTCCAATTTTGAAGCTCAGACAATCCTACTGACTGAGCCTCACAAATTGCCAAAATGAGAGGAATGAAGATCTACTGCTGGCACAAATCATAGTTTGAAAAACATCACACCTTCAATGTCTGGAGTGGTGACTCACTATAAGGGTGGTGAGTTTGAACCCAGCCCAGGACAAAATGTAACAAAAAATAGCCAGGTGTGGTGGTGGGCGCCTGTATTTCCAGCTACTGGGGAGCCTGATGCAAAAGAATGTCCTAAGCCATGGAGTTTCAGGTTGCTATGAGCTGTGATGCCATGGCACTCTACTGGGAGAAACAAAGTGAAATACTGTCTCAATAATAATAATAACTTAAAAAACCAAATAGCATCCTACTTAAGTGACTCCATGCAGTTTTGTCATCTGTGGTGCAGCTTGAGTCACACTGATGTACAAAATTTGAACTGTTGTGTTAGCCTAGTGCTTGGAATCTCAACCATCAAAAGAATCAATAAGGCACAAATGGGAGATAACTTCTATGTCTCTGTATGGAGGGCTAAGTATTGTTCTGGATCAAACACATGGGGGACACAGCTGAAGTGAGCAGAAAAGGCCAGTTAGTGTCTTTGACCAGAAGCCTGGATCCCAGGACATTACAGGAAGAAGTCACTACATGGTCCCCGTGGATGACATCACAATGTGTGTTGCCCTGGGTTACCAACTTTAAGCTTAACCTTATTCCTGCTAAGATTGGGTGGTGCCTGTGCAGGTTGGTTTTTGTTTTCAAACTGTTACAAAAGAATGGGGTTTCATCCTAATAAAACTGAATATACATTCTTCTCATCAGCCCAAGGGTCATCCTCCAAAATAGATTTGTATCCTAGTGATACCGGATTTTTAACACTGGATTTCCAGGCTCTTGGTCTTGATGATTCAATGAATGAATCGACAGACCACAGAATGAACAATGAGGTTTTATTTACAACTCAAAGAACCAAACCTCCTTGCAGGGCAGGATGCAAGTGTTACAACTCTTATGAAAACAACTCTTACAAAGAGCCAAGCCTCTTTGTAGAGCAGGATGGATGTGTTACAGCTCTTACAAAGGACTAAGTCTCTTTGTAGGGCAAGATCAGCAAAGGGCCAAGCCTCTTTGTAGTGCAGGATCAGCAGCGGAAGTGTTACAGCTACAGCTCTTACAAAGGACCAAGCCTCTTTGCAGGGCAAGATCAGCAAAGGGCCAAGCCTCTTTGTGGGGCAGGATCAGCAGCAGAAGTGTTACAGCTACAGCTCCTTCTTCCTGGATGGTCTACTGGTCTTGTTCTTCTGCTCTATCTTCCTTGAAGGTCTGCAACGATCTGCCCCCAGGCTCTCTGCTCATGGGCCTTATATAGGTGTAATAGCTTAGCTGTGATTGGTCTATAAAATGGACCCATCAGGAGCAGGATTGAAAATGGACCAATCAGGGATGGGCACTAGTGTTTTCCCTTGATTGGCAGGTCCTCTAGCGCCGCTCTACTGGAGCCTCTGGGGGAAGAAAGCTCCCCTGCTTGCTCCAGCCTGCCGGTTTCTTTGCCGGCTGCTGTAACCAAGACAAGGTGGCAGGTCCCCTCCCCAGGCCCTGCTCGGCTAAGCTGGCTGGGGTGCCACTTTTCCGGTATCACTAGGACACAAGTCCAACCTCAGCAAATTTAAAAGAATAGAAATTATTCCTTGTTTCTTCTCAGACCACCATGGAATAAAAGTTGAAAGCAACAGCAATGGTAATCTCCATACTAAAACAAAGTCATGGAAACTAAATTATCTTAGGCAAACTGATAGCTGGGTCAAAGTCAAGATTAAGAAGGAAATCACCATTTTTTTGGAACTAAATGATAAGAAAGACACAAATTATCAAAACCTGGGGGATAATGCAAAGGCAGTTCTAAAAGGAAAATTTATAGCATTGAAAGCCTTCATCAAGAAATCAGAAAGAGAGAAAGCCAAAAACTTAATGGATCATCTCAGGCAACCGGAAAAGGAAGAACATTCCAAACCCAAACCCAGCAGAAGAAAAGTAAAAATCAATATTAGGGAAGAATTGAATAAAATTGAAAAAAAAGGATCATTCAGAATATCAACAAAACAAAAAGTTGGGGTTTTTTTGAAAAAATTAACAAAATTGATAAATCTTTGGCCAACCTAACCAGAAATAGCAAAGTAAAATCTCTAATATTGTCTATCAGAAATGATAAAGGAGAAATAATAACAGACGCTTCAGACATTAAAAAAATCCTCAATGATTACTACAATAATCTCTATTCCCAGAAATATGAAAATCTGAAGGAAATGTACCAATACCTGGAAGCATGCCACCTTCCTAGACTCAACCAGAAAGAATTAGAAATCTTTTTTTTTTATTAAATCATATCTGTGGACATAAATGCTATCATGGAGTATAGAGTGCTGTTGCTATATACAATTTTAAATACTTTCATCCAACTGGTTAACATAGCCATTATGTTATTTTCTTAGTTATTGTGTTAAGACATTTATATTCTACATTTAGAGAGATTCTTGAATAGACCTATATAAACCACTGAAATAGCATCATCAATACAAAATCTCCCTAACAAGAAAACTCCAGGACCAGATGACTTTACATCTAAATTCAATCAAACCTTTCAAGAGGAACTAGTACCTATATTATACAACATTTTCCAAAGCATAGAAAAGGAAGGAATACTTACCAACACATTCTATGAAGCAAATATCACCCTGATACCCAAACCAGGAAAGGATTCAACAAAGAAATAAAGTTACAGCCCAATATCATTAATGAATATTGATGTAAAAATATTCAATAAGATCTTAGCAAACAGGATTCACCAACACATCAAAAAAATTATACACCGTGATCAAGTTGGTTTTATTCCAGGGATAGAGGGTTGGTTCAACTTACACAAATCTATATAATGTAATACATCACATCAATAAAATAAAAAACAAAGACCATATGATTCTCTCAAATGACACAGAAAAAGCCTTTGATAATATCCAACATCCTTTCATGATCAGAATTCTTAAGAAAATAGGCATAGAAGGGACATTTCTTAAACTGATAGAGGCCATTTACAGCAAACCAACAGCCAATATCATACTGAATGGTGTAAAACTGAAAACATTTCCACTTAGATTAGGAATAGGCAAGCATGCCCACTCTCTCCACTGTCATTTAACATAGTAATGAAAGTTCTAGCTATCAAAATCAGGCAAGAGAAGGCGATCAAGGGTATCCGAATAGGGCAGAAGGGATCAAACTCAAATTCCTTCCTGATGACATGATCCTACACCTGGAAAATCCCAGGGACTCAACCTCAAAGCTCTTAGAAGTTATCAAGGAATACAGCAGTGTCTTGGAATACAAAATCAGTAATTATAAGTCAGTAGCTTTTATATATGCCAACAATAGTCAAGCTGATAAAACAATCAAGGACTCTATTTCTTTTACAATAGCGCCAAAGGAGATGAACTATCTGGGAATTTACCTAACAAAGGATGTGAAAGATCTCTATAAAGAGAACTATGAAACTCTGAGAAAAAGAAATAGCTGAAGAAGTTAACAAATGGAAAAACATACTATGCCAATGGCTGGGTAGAATCAACATTTGTTAAAATGTTCATACTTCCCAAAGCAATCTACAAATTTAATGCAATTCCTATTAAAGCACCATTGTAATACTTTAAAGAACTTGAAAAAATAGTACTTCACTGTATAAGTAATCAGAAAAAACCTTGAATAGCAAATACATTACTCAGAAATAAGAACAGATCAAGAGGTATCACATTACCATACTTCAGGCTATACTATAAATCTATAGTGATCAGAACAGCATGGCACTGGCACAGAAAGAGAGCAGTAGGTTTATGGAACAGAATAGAGAAACAAGAGATGGACCCAGCTACTTTTCACCATTTGATCTTTGATAAGCCTATCAAAAATATTCAGTGGGGGAAAGACTCCCTATTTAACAAATGGTGCTTGGTGAACTGGCTGGTGATGCTTAGAAGACTGAAACTGGACCTCTACCTTTCACCATTAGCAAAAATTGACTCTTACTAGATAAAAGATTTAAACTTAAGACATGAAACTATAAAAATACTAGAAGAGAGTGCAGGGAAAACACTTGAAAAAATTGGCCTGGGAGAATATTTTATGAGGAGTACCTCCTGGGCAATTGAAGCAACATAAAAAATACATAACAGGGATCTGATCAAACTAAAAAGCTTTTGCACAGCCAAGAGCACAATAAATAAAGCAAACAGATAACCTTCGGAATGGGAGAATATTTTTGCAGGTTATGCTTCTGACAAAAGTCTGAATAATAGAATCTACACAGAACTCAAACTAATCAATATGAAAAGAATAAATAATCCCATTTCTATGTGGGCAGATTTGAACGGAAACTTCTCTGATGAAGATAGGTGCTTGGCCTACAAACACATGAAAAAAAATGCTCATCACCCATAATCATCAGAGAAATGAAAATCAAAACCACTTTGAGATATATACCTCCATTAAGATTAAGCCACATCACAAAATCCCAAAACTACAAATTCTGGTATGGATGCAGAGACGAGGGAAGGCTTCTACACTGCTGGTGGGAACGCAAGATAATACAACATTTTGGAAAGAAGTTTGGAGAACACTTAAGGAAGTAAAAGTAGACCTACCATTCGATCCTGCAACTGCTATACTAGGTATATACCCAGATGATCAAAAATTATTTTACAATAAATACATTTGCACCAGAATATTTATTGAAGCCCAATTCATAATAGCCAAGACATGGAAATAGCCCAAGTACCCATCGACCCATGAATGGATTAACACATTGTGGTGTATGTGCACCATGAAATAATATGTAGCCATAAAAAACATGGAGACTTCACATCTTTTATGTTTACCTGGATGGAGCTGGAACATATTCTCCTTAGTATGTATCTCAAGAATGGAAAACAAAGTATCCAATGTACTCAATACTACTATGAAATCAATATATAACCACCTACACACTTATACGAATGGCAAAACATAACTATAGCCCAGAAAATAGAAGGGAAGAGGAGAGAGAGGATAAGGGGGATATGGGAGGAGGGAGGGCATTTGGGGGGAACCTTAACTAACATGCATGATGCAATCGTACATTTCAAAACTATTAAGAAATGAGTGTAATTGTGCTGGATATATTACTTAGCTCAATGTAAACATTTAACATCGTATATTGAAGCAGTACCCTGAAACCCATAAATGAATCAATGTACAAAGTTATGATTTAATAAAAAATAATTTAAAAAATATAGTTAATACATGTGTAATGTTTAAATCAGGCATCCTCAAACTATGGCCCGTGGGCCACATGTGGCCTGCCTAAGACATTTATCCAGCCTGCCAGGTGTTTTTGGCACCAATTTGTCCTGTGGCTCACAGTCCGGCCCTCCAATGGTCTGAGCGACAGTGAACTGGCCCTCTTTTCAAAAAGTCTGAGGACCCCTGGAAATGATATGTGACACATAAAAATAAAAAATAAAAGAGGATATTTATTTTGGGCCTCGAATAAAGGAGCAATGAGAAAGAACAGCAAGTTTGGGATTGGTTCAGTTGGATATTGCAAGTTGCTCTGATGGGTAGGGGTTGTCCAGAGATGTCTGGTCCCTGGCCTCAGACTGATTGGGGCAAGGGATTATTGGCCCAGATTGAAGGAGCCCAAAAGAAGAGGTGGAGAGTATACTCCGGATTTTAGTGTGCCTATGAAAAGCTTGCTTTGAGTCAAGAATTTACTGTGTGGTCAGTTTCCAGTGACTACAATTATATACGATATCAAAGGGTCAGAATTACATAAAATCCAAGTGCCTGATTAATAGAGGTTGTAGAAGAACAATTTTCCTATGAGAGAATAATTTCTATAGGTGACATCTAATTAATCTAGGAGGAAATTTTCAACTCTGGGTCTGTGGTCAAAAGTGAAAATGAGGGGTAAGTTCCCTCATGGTTTTCTCTATTTATGTATTGAGACGGAGTCTCATTTTATTGCACTTGATCTGTTGACCTGGTTTCATAATTCACAGAAACCTTGAATTGTTGTCATCAAGTTAACCTATTCTCTCAGCTGGAACTCCAGATGCCTGCATAACATCTGGCAGTTTTTTTTTTTTTTTCTCTTGAGAGATGAGAAGCTCAGGTAATGAGACTGACTGGGCCTCCCAAAGTGCCAAGATTACAGGCATGAAGCACCAATGCTGGAAAAAATCCATAGTTTGAAAAATATCCCAACATCAAGGTCTCAAGTGGTGGTGAAAACCTATAATCCTAACACTCTGGGAGAAAGAAGTGGGTGATCCAAAGTAACTGGGCACTATGGGGGAGAAACCGGCCTTCCCAATACTCAGGAGGCTGAGGCAATAGGATCTGTTCAACCAAGGGGATAGGATTGTGGTTAGCTATGATGATGTCAGGGTACTCTACCTACGGAGAAGGAGTCCAACTCTGTCTCAAGGAAAAAGACAATGACAAATTTGGTAGGATGGAAAAATGTGCCTTCCATGTCAATTCATGGCAGCCTGTGTGTGAGCAAGGAGACAGGGTTGACTGTCCTCAAGTATTCTCAAGACCTTGGTACTTATGCTGTGAGCTTTTTGAGCACCTCAAGTTTTGGAAAACTTCGTCAAGTTGCTTCATTGAAATAAGTAGTTCATTCTTTGTAAGTGTACAATTCTGTGTTTCTTAGTATAGTCACACAATTGTACAGCTCTCATCACAGTCTCATTTTAGAACTTTGTCTTCCCCACACACAAAGAATGTGAATACCTACTAGAACTCACCTTCCTCTTCCCAACCACTGTCACCCACCTGCTCCCTACTTCTAACAGACAATAGGCCTTGTTCTGATGTTTTCCACTGAGCTCAATCATACTCTATATGGTCTTTTGAAATTATCCTTGTTTCCTTATCATAATGATTTTAAAGTTTATTCCTATTATAATATAAACGTTCACTTCATTCCTTTTGATTGTTGAAAAATATTCCATGGTGCATAATTTGCACTTGAAATGTATCCTATCATCTTTATATCCCATTAGTAATTCCAAAGACATTACCTTCTCATCTAAGATTTTTTTTAAATTCAACATTTTAATTTTGATATAAATTATGTACATACTTTTCAGAAAGTATCTAAGACATTCCACTGTACAACATATAAAAATGGTATCTGAGAATGTAGATACAATGAACTGGAAATAAGGCACACAATTTATTTACACTCATAATGGCATGCTAAATGATTTTATAATTCATATCTACAACCCCTCTCCCCAATAAAGATTTTGTATCCTGGATTAGTCCTTCACATTTTGTGATATTTGGTATAATGTTGAAACACACTTCATATACTCTGTCTTCCCATCCTTAAACCACTCATGAAATAAATACATACTATAGATTATTTGAAGGCTTACTCAATTTTCTATTTACTTCTATATGAAATATTAAAAGAGTGAAGAATTAACAAGCTCTAACTCAGATAATTATATTAACCTTGTTCAAGTACCACTGCATACAACTAAAATGAATCACAAATTAGCAAACTTACTAACAGGCTGGTTATGTCCCATCACTCTCATTGTCTTCTTCCTTTATGTCTCTTTGGGATGAGAAGGGCAGAGGCTGACAGGCAGGCAGTTCACTCCCACTGTTCTGACTCTAAGGAAAACAGTAGATTTCAGATTTAGAGGTTTGAGTGGGTTCACCATAAGCCTTCTCTGCACACTGTCCTCCATCAAGTCCTTCATCTCCACTGTCTGTGTCTATCATTCTATGTTCCCTGTTGGTCAATGCTTCCATTTTCATTTTCTTCCAAAGTGTTGCTTCAGAGGAAGCCTGCCCATATATCTTGGATAAAAGTGATCTGAGCTTGATTTCTCATTGGAATGGTTAGCATTGCAAGGTAAGGTAATAGCTGAGTATGAAGACATAATTTTGTCAGGCAGAAGTCAAAACAACCTGCTTTCACTGCCAAGGAATTTTCCTGATACTTTTTATTTATAAGAAACCACTGGAGTTTGTGCAAAGGTTAAAAACTAGATCCTCCAACTTCGCAATGAGCAAATCCTCGGGCTTTGATGGAATGTATCACAACCCTTGTAGCTATAGATGTACTATAGAATAAAGAGTGTGCATTCCATTCACCACTAAGGGTATCTGCAAAACTTAGAAATTCACTGGGTCTCACAAAATCATCTATATCCATCAAGAAATCTACATAGTTTTGGTGAAGATATAATTTTCTTTTCTTATGAGACAGAGTCTCACTTTGTTGCCCTCGGTAGAGTTCTGTGTCTTCATAGCTCATAGAAACCTCTACCTCTTGGGCTTAGGTGATTATCTTGCCTCAGCCTCCTGAGTAGCTGGGACTATAGGCACCCACTACAATGCCTGGCTATTTTTTTTGTTGAAGTTTGGCCTGGGGCCAAGTTCAAATCCACCACCCTCAGTATATGTGTTGGGAGCCACATGCGCCACCCAAGTTGAAGATATAAATTAAATAACTCTCCTTAAATTTGTGACATTTCTATTATTTCCTCAGGTTGAATAAGTAAAGTATCCCATTCACATTACTGTAAATGAGAAGGCAGCTGAGGTGAGCTTAATTCTGTTAAAGATGCTCTTTTTACAATATAGAATTTTCCCCCAAAGCTCTGAAGAGAAACAGAGAAACGTCTTTGCTACCAATAGCTTGGACTTCTCGATTTTCAAAAACTGCATCAGGTTTTTTTCTTCATTTTTATTTTGACAGTACAACATCTGATTTTATGATACTCTTTTTTCTTCGGCCACACATTATTCTCTCCTTTTAAAGGAGAAAACTTGAGGTTGTTTATTGCGTTTCTTATATCACCAGAACATCCTTGACAAAGCAACTCTAGAGAACTTTTGTCAGGTACAATGATTTTTTCTCCATTCTTGTTAGCTTCTATAGTCACTATTGGATTCAGACATTTCATCATAATTTTTGTTGCAATAGGGTTGAAACTAATATTTGAGATAGAGCACTCCTTTTGAATTTCCTTAGGAAACAATAATCTTTGATTATTACTTCCACTGAGACTGTCATAGATTATCAGTATGAGAGGACATTGGCCAATCTGCATGTACTTCCTTAGCACTTCATGTAAAATATAAGAATCTCGATAAAACAGGTTAGGTAAAACTTCCACCAGAATTATCTTCTTATCAGTACTTAGATCATCTCCAAGCATCTGTGGCTCATTATACTTTGTTGCTCTTATAGAAACTCTTTGAAAACTGCTTTCTGAGACTGATAGGGAAAAACATGGAAGCCTGATTCAGGATTAAACATCTCCTTGAAATCATCTTTTGGGAAATCTGGTAAAACTGGATTAATCCCCTCTTATAGTTGAATACCATGCTCCATTTACAGTATTTTTAAAGTGGTTGTCTTGGCTCAGCGCCTGTGGCTCAATCGGCTAAGGAGCCAGCCAGGTACACCTAAGGTGGAGGATTGAATCCCCAGCCCGGGCCTGCCAAACAACAATGATGGCTGCAACCAAAAAATGGCCGGGCGTTGTGGCGGGTGCCTGTGGTCTTAGCTACTTGGGAGGCGGAGGCAGGAGACCTGCTTGAGCCCAGGAGTTGGAGATTGCTATGAGCTGTGATGCCATGGCACTCTACCCAGGGGGATAGCTTGAGGCTCTGTCTCAAAAAAATAAAAAATAAAAAAAATAAAGTGGTTGTCTTCCAACATCCAGGAGGATGGGTTATTAATAAAATAGATTCACCCTGTTTGGGTTACCTTCTAAGATTTGAGCTTTTAACCAGGTTTCAAGTACTTCAATTTTCCTTTCATTTAAAGCAATTCCATTCTGAATTTCTGGTTTATATTTATCCACCCATGGTTCATTTTCAAATAGATATTCCTTTGATTTTTCTAAACTGTAAATCTGTTTCAGGGAAGATAGCTTTCATTTTTTTCTAGATATAAATCTGCTACTTTCTAATGTGAAAGGTAAAATTTTTCTTTTGTGACTTGAATTATTTTCACATAATGATGTGGAATTAATAGCAGAGATGGTTGTAGTCTCTGAAAAATCATCAAATGATGGGTCTACGCAGTCTGTTACCTTTGTGGAAGATAACGTTGGTTTAACAAAAGTTTTTGACATTATAAACTTTAATAGTTTCCATCCGTAGTATACAACTTAAAACTACAACTCACCTCCATTGAAAAGTAGGGAACAGTCCTTAATGATGCCAGGTTATTTCCTAAGATGCATGCTTTCATGAGTCGATAGCAGTGAAGGAAACCAGGCTCTCCTTTGGGGGAAGGGCAGCCACCTGGCCCTGCACAGGCTCAGTGCCAGAACTCTCAGAGGTCCCACCTCCCATGTCTCATCTAAGATTTTGAAAAGATTTTATCAACAAGATATGTTGCATCTGTCAAAAGCCTTTTCTGTGTCTCTTGAGGTGATAATGTGTTTTTCTTACTGACTATCAATATAGTGTGTTCTATTAGTTGATTTTCCCGTATTGAGCTAGAATGCCATTCCTAGTAATAAACCCCATTTGGGATACATGTATAAATATTTTGTATGCTACTAGACTTTTCCTGCACCTGTACAGTATATCTCTTATACATTTGATACTGTGTTTCCCCCTTTGCCCCAGAAAAATACATTGGTACCATCACAGCTCAAGGCAATGTAAGATGCTGACCTCAAGTAATCCTCCTGACTTTATCCTTTTCAGCATCTCAGAGTATAGGCCCATGCCACCACTGTTGGGAAAGTTTTGTTCTTATTTCTTAGACAAGTGCAGTCTCACTATGTTCCTCAGTCTGGTCAGAATCCCCTTAGCTTCCAGTGATCTTTCTGCATTGGCCTCTGAAATTGCTGGGATTGGGCGGCACCTGTACCTCACTGGGTTGTGCACGGGGCCACATGTACTAAGGGTGGTGGGTTCAAACCAGCTCTGCCCAAATGGCAAAAAAAAATCTGGGCTTTGTGGTGGGCTCTAGTATTCCCAGATATTTGGGAGACTGAGGCAAGAGAATCACCTAAGCACAGGATTTAGAGGTTGCTGTGGGTGTTATGACACCAGGCATTCTACTAAGGGTGATAAAGTGATATTCTTCCTATACAAAAAATAAAAGAAAGAAAAGGAAAGAAATTGCAGGAATTATAGGTGTCAGCTATGGTGCTCATCTATGCTTATGTTTTGCTGAATGTTTTTCTCTATTTTACTCATAGATAACAAGCTGTAGATTGATAAACAAAACTCTATTCAGAAATAATTCACACATTCCATAATTCACCCATTTCAAGTATACAGTTCAAGACTACACATTCTGGGATCAATTGTACATGTTGTTACTAGAGAAGTTTGCCTTAAGGTATAGAAGACAGAGATAGAGGAAACAAAGAGATGAAGGAAAGAAAAGAATGGACAGGGCAAGCAAATGAGAGAGAGAGAGAATTGGAGGAAGGAAGAATGAAGTGAGGGAGGGGCAAAGAAAGGGAGGGAGGGGTGGAAACAAAGAAAGAGAAAATTACTATACTTGGTGACTGATGCTTATAATCCTAGCCCTCGGCAGGCTGAGATCACTGGAGATCTTGAATCAGGGGGTGCTGAGAGTGGACTGAGTAAAAGTCTGGCCCTGTCTCTGCTATAAAGTGAAAAATTATCTAGATATTGCAACAGGCACCTGTGGTCCTAGCCACATGGGAATGTTAGGCAGGAGGATTGCCTGAATCCTAGAGTTTGAGGTTCCTATGTTCTAGGCTGAGGCCATGAAAGACTAGCCTGGGCCATATACAGAAACCGTGACCCAAAAAATATCCATACACAGGGGTGGCACCTGTGGCTCAATGAGTAGGGCACGAGCCCCAAATACCAAGGGTGGTGGGTTCAAACCCGGCCCAGCCAAACTTCAACAAAAAAAGGCCAGGGTTTATGGTGAGCACCTGCAGTCCCAGCTACTCAGGAGGCTGATACAAGAGAATCACCTAAGCCCAAGAGCTGGAGGATGCTGTGAGCTGTGACACCACAGCACTCTATCAAGGGTGATACAGTGAGAGTCTGTCTCTTAAAAAAAATTATACAAAAAAGTTAAAAAAAAATCCATACACACACACATGCACAGACAAGCCAACAAACCAACCAACAAACATTTTCATCATCTAAAAAGACCAGAATTACCTTGATGGTTCAAACAAAGTAAACATGCTTAAAGCCTGTGAACCTTTCACCAAATTGAGGCTATAGCCAGGCGTAGTAACTTTTAAGCTTCTCTCAAAAGATGTTTTGGGGTAGGTGTCAAAAGAGGTCCTTGAAATAGTGTCCCATGAGCAGTGCATATGGTTCAGTGGGTAGGACAACAGCCCCATATACCAAAGGTGGTGTGATCAAATCCAGCCCCGGCCAATTGCAACAAAAAATAGCTGGACATTGTGGCAGTCGACTAGTTACAGCTACTTGGGAAACTGAGGGAGAAGAATCACCTGAAAACAGGAGCTGCAGGTTGCTGTGAGCTGAGATGCCACAGCACTCTACCTAGGGCAACAAAGTGAACCACTGTCTCAATAAAAAGAAAAAAAAATAGCATCCTACTTAAGTGATTCCATCCAGTTTTGTCAGCTGTGATGCAGTTTGAGTCATACTGCTGTACAAAATCTCAACTGATGTGTCAGAATAGTGCAGGGAATCTCAACTGTCAATAGAATCAATAAAGCACAACAGCCCTTCTTTCCTTTTCAAGTAATAGATTTGTATGGAATTGGAAGAGTGTGGTTGCGAACTAGTGCTGCCCTGGGATATTATAGACAAAGAACCCAAGCACAATGTTTGAACAGTGACTTCACAGACCTGACAGGAACTTCACAAAATTCTCAAATCTACTTTTCTTGAGGTTTCTTTTCTTTCTCTAGAATAGGCATGTTTCAGATGGTAGGTGTTTCACTGAAGGTCCTCTCTCAAATCTGGTTAGGCAATGTGTCCAGTAGTGTACTCCATAGTTGCGGTTATTTATGATGATCATGGGAAACGTCAGCCTATCTGAAAAGTTCCAGCATTCTTGATATCCATGCCAGGCATGTCCAAACATTTGGTTTCTTGGCCACATACGAAGTAGAAGAGTTTTGTTGGGCCACACTTTCAATACAAAATGACTAATGAAAACTGATAAGCAGAAAAGAGGAGTGTGTATAATTGTGGTGATGTATGCAAGCAAGGATATGCAAAACAGTCTTGATGTAATACCTATATGTCACCAGGGCCTGAGGATTGGACACTCCTCAAAGCCCCTGATAAGGTCTTTTCTTAAGTAGAGCTCAATGACTTTTGTCACACAAGACTACAATATTTGGTTGCTCTGGGAGGTCAAGGTGGGCTTCTCCCCTGACTTTAGGGGTTAGAGACAAAGCTGAGCAACAGCAAGGTACCCTCTGCCCCCATCACACACCTGATTTTATGAAAATATAAAAGGTTTTCAAATGTTGTGGCCCTTGCATTTATTTCCACCTACTGCAGAGGCTGAAGCACGAAGATTCCTTCAAACCAAGAGTTGGATGTTCCTGTGGTCTAGGCTGATTCCATGAGAGTCTAACCTGGGCAAAGAGTGAGAGTCTGTCTCATGAAAAATAATGAAAGAAGGAAAGGGCTTGGTGCCTGTGGCTCAAGTGGCTAAGGTGCCAGCCATGAGGTTTGAATCCAGCCTGGGCCCACCCACAACCAAAAAATAACCAGGCATTGTGGCGGATGCCTGTGGTCCCAGCTACCTGGGAGGCAGAGGCAGGAGACTTGCTTGAGCCCAGGAGCTGGAGGTTGCTGTGAGCTATGATGCCACAGTACTCTACCCAGGGGAATAGCTTGAGGCTCTGTCTAAAAATAAAAGAAAGAAGGAAAGAAAAAAAAGAAAGAAAAGAAAGGAAGAAAGGAAGAAAGAAAGAAAGAAAGAAAGAAAGAAAGAAAGAAAGAAAGAAAGAAAGAAAGAAAGAAAGAAA
>CAUYQV010085695.1:0-31097 GCA_963574575.1 Galagoides demidoff
GAGAAAATGACATGAAGGCTGTGTTGATCAGTTTGATGGAAGTATTTCGGATTGCATGCGAAAACCCCACACTGTACCCCAGAAGTGCATTAATGTACATAGTTACCATTCAATAAAATTAAAAAAAAAAAAAAAAAAAGAAGTGACCAGATTGGTTGTCAGGCTTAGGTATAGAAAGCATTGAGGTAACTGTGGCAAATAGGGCTTATAGGAAACAAAACACATGACATTTGTTTTCATAAAGAATGAGGCCCTTACGAGCTGCTGTGTAGCAAAACTTTGAAACAGAAGAAATTAGGGAATTGGAATGAATCAGTAGTTTAGGGAATTGTTCTAAGGAAGTGAAATGTTTGTAGACGGATATTTTGATGCCTAGTTAGATGCCTGTGGATACACTGACTTGGTGTTGGGTGGCATCAGGTGAACAGAGCTGAGATACGGGAGCTGGTTCTGAGGGCGTGGCTTTTACCTTTTTCAGTCAAGGTTATTGAGGGAAATAACTTAACCTTGGGGCTTCTAGTAAAAGGAAGAAGTCAGGAAGAATGACAGGAGCCCTGTCAATAGTAAGACAGCCTAAAACATGAGCTGTACGAAGGCAATATACAGAACAAAAAGAGCAAAGCCTCTGTGGCCAAAATATAGATAACTGGGACATTTTAACGTGTTCAGAAATATGTCTGATTCTGATACCTTTGGTGGTATGTGAATGTCCAGACAGACTGCAGTTCTTTATTTGCAATTCTAAAGTGGTTCAAAATCTCAAGGCTGGGTGTGGTGGCTCATGCCTGTAATCCTAACAGGCTGAGGCAGGTGGATTGCTTGAGCTCAGGAGTTCAAAACCAGCCTGAGCAAAAGTGAGACCCCCGTCTCTACTAAAAATAGAAAAACTGAGGCAAGAAGATTGCTTGAGCCCAAGAGTTGGAGGTTGCTGTGAGCTATGACCACAAGATTCTCTATTCAGGGTGACAGCTTGAGACTCAGTCTCAAAAAAGAAAAAAGAAAAAATTGGTTCAAAATCTGTTTTACTGTAAAACTTGACCTGAACAGACATGAGACTAGTTGTTGACTTTATTTACCCCACCTAATGTAATTATAGGGTGTTTTACATCTGGGGATATCATACAATTGTAATATAGCATATTACATGTGTACTTTTCTAAATTTTGAAGTATTCTGCATTTTGAAATAAATCTGACCCAAGGATTTAGGCAAGGAATTATGGACTTGTATTTTAAAATAATGCTTTGTGGATTAATGACAGCAGAATTAAATTTATTCCCTAGAAAGTATGATTTCTTTAATAACTCAGGAAACAACCAAATGTAAGACAATTTTCAAATCTGCCTTATAAGATCTCCTGTGTCCTTCACATCCCTTCCTCTCAGTCAGTTTTGTCACATGGTGGTTATGGGTTTTGCTTTATGTGAACATAAAACCAAAATGATTGTGGGGGCCAACACACTTAAAAAAAAACAAGACAGCACAGCTCATGTAATTAGTGGACAAGGGAAGGAAGGGCAACAAAGACTTAGGAAGGACAGTTATACACCTACAAATCAGGATGCTGTAATGTGTCTCCTAAATGTTGAGGTGTGGCAGGAGTCAATGTATTGTGGTGAATAGGCCTGGAATTAAGTTCTCATCCTCATTCACAAGTTCTAGCTATGTCATTTTGAGCAAGAGTATTCTCCTGAGCTTATTATCTCTTAAATGGGGATAATTATTCAGTATCCATCTCTTAGATTATAGTTACTATTATGAATTTTATTGTATTTCTCCTGATTTTTTTCTCATTTTCAAACTCTGATAAGGTACAATGAAATGCTAGCGTGATAATAAGTGTAATTTGGGTTCTAGGCAAGGAAAAAAGAATGTTAAATCTCAAGTATCCAAGGTCAGCTTCATATCAAAGTGAAAATTATTAGACACAAATAATGTGCTTTTGAATATTTTAATAAAAAAAATGGCCAGCTTAGTTTCTGAATAATGTCCTTGGACTACTTATTTGCTAACGAAAGAAAAATGGCAGAATCGGGACTAGTTTTAATTTTATAGTGATTTTATTTAAGTGTTTCTCTAAGCTCGCAAGGTACTAATATATTAGCTTCAAGGCAGCCTATTATATCAAAATACCTTAAGCACAGAGTTGGCAAATAAACCCATATTACTTAAGGATTTTAAAAATAATAGTTGATAGTGGCCACTGCTCCCTTCTCTGGCTCAGCCTACAATGGTGGCCAGTGGCCAGGGGATTTCTTCATAGAATTTCTGAGAATCTTAATGAAAATATGAAACTCAGAAATAAGAACAAAACCCACCTACCATTGCTTTAATTTTACTGATTTTCTAGCTTGTCAATTTCCAAGTGGCCTCTTCCCGTAAGTTGCTCTGCCTGTGCTGATGAGATGGGTCTTAGGCATAGAATATGCCAAGATTTTGGCTTTTTAAAAAATTCAAACAGAGAGCCTCTTTCAATAGCTTTTATAGTTTCATTTGTTTGTGTTTTGATCTCAAATCCATCTTGAATTTATGTTTGTTTGCAGAGTAACATTTTTATTCAAGTATCCTTTGATTTCTGTTTATTGTTAAACATTCAATTAGTGGAAACTGACAGGCTTCCAGACAGAAGAAAATTAGTAATGAAAAGACTCTGAATCCTTCTGACCTGGTGTATATGGCCCATTTTTTAAAAGACGTTTTTAATAAATTGTATGAATATATAATTATATAATACACTAGTTTTATGTTTTAACACAAGTATACACCCATATAACTGCCACCCCCATCAAGATATAGAGCATTTCCATCACCCTACAAAGCCTTCTCATGCCCTTTGCAGATGATCCCCCAAGTTCATTCTGTTGAGTTGGACTTCAAGTCAGAAATCCTAACTTCAGAGCCTGGGTTCTTTACTGCTTTTCTAACTGAAGCTTCTTTTTCCTTACATTTACAGTGTAGTAGCTTGCCTGTTATATTTGTATTTTCATTGATTATTTATTTATTATTGATTGATTGGCTGGAGGTAATTTAATAGCATTATAATTTATCCTGAAACTTCAATATCTTTTTTTTAATTCTTGACTTGCCACATCTAATAAGTAGTCAAGTTCTTGTAAAATGTTTATGATAATTCTTAGTTCCTGTCTCCTGGCATTGGCAAAAAATACTTTATTCATTAAAGTATATACTTCATTATTTGGGTAATATAAGTTTAATTGTTTTAATAGTAAAATAAAATGCTTTTATTGTCAAGATAGTCTTCGGTGAGCCTGTGTAGATTCCATGTTCTCTAAGCCTTATACAGATAGGGTGAGTCTTTGATGGTACCTATATATGTTTAGTATTCAAGTTTTGAATTGTAGAGGTTTTGTGATACGAGTGTTTTCTCTTCCAGGACTTTTCCAGATTTCGCAGAACAAAGTAGCAGTTCTTCTTTTAGCTGGTGGGCAGGGGACAAGACTTGGCGTTGCATATCCCAAGGGGATGTATGATGTTGGTTTACCATCGCATAAGACGCTTTTTCAGATTCAAGCAGAGCGTATCCTGAAGCTACAACAGTTAGCTGAAAAATATCATGGCAAAAAATGTGTTATTCCATGGTAAGCTATGTATCATTGTGGGAGTATGTCTGAACAGAGATGTTTTGCAGTATTCAAAATACATATACACTCTCTTCATGAGCAGATATATTTCTCGTTACTGTTTTCTTGGGTGGGGTAATTTACTATATGTGTTAAAGGTAATATATATTAAAGCTTAGTAGATGACCATTACAGACTTAATGAGCAATATATATTTACTACCAACTTTTACATCCCTGGGTACATAGTGGACTCTTTCAGTCTAGAACAGCGGTTCTCAACCTGTGGGTTGCAACCCACAGGAACTGTATTAAAGGGCTGTGGCATTAGGAAGGTTGTGAATCACAGGTCTAGAAACTTTATACTGATTGATAGTTAATCGAGATATAGAATTTCTGATTGAAAATCAGTTTCCTTTTGAAATCTGAAAGCCTTGCTCTGTTGTTTCTAGCATTGCTATTGAGGGGGGCTAATGCCATTTTGATTCCCAGCCTCTCTCTCTCTCTCTCTCTCTCTCTGAAAACATTTAGGATCTCTTCTTTGGTATCTGAAATGTCATGATGATATGGCATGGATCTATTTTCAGCCACTGCTCTAGATACCCAGTGGGCCTTCTCAGTCTAGAAACTCATATCCTTAAGCACCAGGTTATGGAAGCTTCACCTCTGCCAGGAACACACCAGAAGAAAACTGCATTGATTTCTCTGCCGTGGGCTAGACTTGTGCCCTCAGCTTCTACTTGTATGCTATATTCCCAAGGCCTCTACCTTGGGCAGTATTTGTCTCCTCAGTACCAAGTGGTTACAGAAAATTCTCCTCTGCTTTTTAGGAGTTTTGGTCAGCTCTTTATTCTCTTTCCCAGAGCAGTTTTGGAAGTTAGAGCATTTTGAGAGGGAGGGAAACTGGCTGTGTATTTGAGATCCCTCAAGTCCCCAATCTTGTTTTTCAGTCCCCTGTGATCAACCAAAGCTCTGCTGTTATCTTTATCCCCCAGCGGCAGCCTTTGAGCCTAGCCACATTCTCTACCAGGAGCCTGTACCCCAAATCAGTAGATACCCTCAAGACAAGGCAGCTGCATATCCTTAGTTACTTTTTGAAAGATTTCACCCTCTCTGGAATTTTAGTTCCATTCTCTGTTGCCTCTGGAGCTCTCTGATACATTTAAAAATATGCTTTTGTAATTTTCTCAACCTTTCCAGCTCTTCTCAACATGAGTAGCCTGCTGAGAACTGTTTTCTTCATCTTAATTCCTTTGGGGGTTTTTGAGGAACATCTGTGTTCTAAGCAACATTCCAATGACAGCCCTGGCTTCCTGCTATTGTGTTGGATTTTCTTCTTTCTCCTTCTTCTAGAATTTCCTGTTCTGTTCTTATGCAGAGTAGTTTAGTCACTTCTTTTGCAATCTTCTAAAATCACGTCAAACCTTTATACTCTAAATTCAAAATACTCAAGATAATTTCTTAAATAGATATCTGCTGTGGTGGGAAATTACACTATTTTTTTAAATTTTTAAATGAGACTTTATATTGCAGTTATGATTCTTCTGTGTGTTTTTGTCTAATGCAGACCACAATAAATACACGAATACACTTAAATAATTTACTTGAATGTATATTCCTAAATCATCTTTACTTTGGGAATCAGTGAGCCAAGGGGATCTTACTATCTTCAATATGCTGTTAGTTTAGACATTGGTATGATTGAGTCCTCAAATATCACACAATATACTATTTTTTTTCTTATTCATTTAACAAATATTGAGTGGCTGTTTCTTTGTGTGGGGGATAAATCAGCAACCCAGACAAAAATCCTTCTTAGCTATGTAGTTTACATTCTAGTATGGGCAAAATCTACTGTAGTCACTAATTGTGGTTTTAGATAGAATTTTTTTTTCCTTTGCCACACTAGCATGGGTTGGATTTTTGTGACAACAGAGTATAATTATACTTTTATGATTCTAAATGGAGGGTTAGCAGAGTCCAGATTCCACTTCAAATTTTAATATAAAGAACTCACAAGGGATCATTAGACTGTATTGCAGTTACCTTTCTCCCCCTAATTAGGAATTTTAAATTTAGAACACACTTTTAACAGAGTTCTAAAATGTTTACTGAATACACTTATAGGTACTCTGTTAAAGGAGATACGTTTAATGTCTTTAAGTAAATTTATTTTATACATTAGTATTGATGATGAAATTACTGAAAGAAATTCCTCTTAGACAGCCACCAACGAATGTGTCATATTCAGGAAAAAATATGCAGGAAGTCAAAACACACAAGTGCTTTCAGATTTGCTTTAGTTTAGGAATAAACAAAACTTCAATCCATATAGCACTTAAGATCTACTTTTCTCTTGCAAGGTATATAATGACCAGTGGCAGAACAATGGAATCTACAAAGGAATTCTTCACCAAGCACAAGTACTTTGGTTTAAGAAAAGAAAATGTAATCTTTTTTCAGCAAGGAATGCTGCCTGCTATGAGTTTTGATGGGAAAATTATTTTGGAAGAGAAGAACAAAGTTTCTATGGCTCCAGGTATGTAATCATCCTTATTTAACGGTGACTAGAAATGGTAATTTTCTTTTAATATGGTGATTTGGATATTTAAAACAATTTTTTTAGCAATTTGGAAGTGATTTAAAATGATGAAAATGGGCAGAATAGGTACACTTTTATACTTTTTTGTGTTAATTTTTGTGGATATCTGCCCAAAAGAGCAATTTGAGTAGCTTTCTGGGTTCTCTTTAACCAGTATTTTATATATTTAACAATATTTATAGCTACATTATTATAGTGAAACATTGGATATCATATGCTATTTAATAAATGAGGGGCTAAATTATGGTTTATAAATAGCATAAATTCTTAAATAGTATTAAGATAATTGGATACATTACATGACAAAGAGAAATCATTTCAATAGGTTATTTAAGAGAACACCCAGATACAAAAGGACGTACACAGTCTGACTAGGGCCACTGCTCTGCACAGTTCTTCGTATTGAATACTGGTTGCAGTTTGTGGACGGCACCCACTAGAATTTGGCAATGTACTGCCTGTGTAGTCACATATAGTGGCTCTCACTATGATCTCAACTGTAAAAATAAATCTGACAACAGATTTATATTTATATGCATCTGTGCTTGGAGGAAAGGCTGAAAGAAAGAAATAATAGTATTAACAGTGGTACTCTCCAGATATAAGATTTTTATTAATGGAAGACCTATTATTCTTAGGTGTCTATTTTGTGAAGTTGTCTAATTTTTTGTCATTATTTAAGTTGTGGCTGAGGTTGTTGATAGAAATGTTAAAGCAGAATTAAAAATAGATGGGGAAAGAAGAGGCTTTACTTAGTTTTTAAATCCCCATAGACCTTCCTATCAGCCTTAACAGTGATTTGATATAAAATGCTTATGTATTTTTATTTTTGAGATGAGTGAAATTGTCATTGTTGGGGTTGTAAATATAGAGTTAACTTGAAATTATACACATGTTAATAAGACTTGAAATGATATGAAATAATCATTGCCTGATAAATAATTTCATATTTCATAATATATAGGCTAGATTATTAAAAGGGACTGAGTTAAAAAGAAACATATGATCTTCAGGGTTGCCTGGTCTTGCTTTGATAAGATCTGGTTAAGACTCTGGACGCTTAATGCTAAATAATCTTCAAAATCATGTGGTATAACTTTTGATGCCTGATTCTTTCCTTCTGGATATTCAGTTTTCTTAGCTCTAAAATGTGAAACTATAGTTTTCAGAGATTTTTACCTAGTTTGAAAACATTAAATAATCTTTGGGTTACCTTCATAATGGGTTTTGGTGTGCTACTAGTGGGCTCTTTTATTTTCCAGATGGGAATGGTGGTCTTTATCGGGCTCTTGCAGCCCAGAACATTGTGGAGGATATGGAGCAAAGAGGCATCTGGAGCATTCATGTCTACTGTGTTGACAACATACTAGTAAAAGTGGCAGATCCACGGTTCATTGGCTTTTGTATTCAGAAAGGAGCAGACTGTGGAGCAAAGGTAAGTGTCTTTCTCAACTGCAATGAGGCTGTCAGTGGTCTTACTCTGTCATACGCCATTCTAGGCATCAAACTAAGTTTATTAGGCTGATTTGAATATTTTAGAATCATTCAACTCTTGAAAGTAACTGAACTATCTCATACCCACTTTTTCTTAAATTGACAAGACTTGATTTTTTTTTTTTTTTTTTTTTTTTAGTTGAGACAGAGTCTTACTTTGTTGCCCTCTGCAGAGTCTTGTGGTATCATAACTCATAGCAACCTTCAAGTCTTGGGCTCAAGCGATTCTCTTGCCCCAGCCTCACTAGTAGCTGGGACTGCAGGCACCAGCCACAACTCCTGGCTTTTTGTTTGTTTGTTTAGCAGGCTTGGGCCCGATTCAAACCTACCAGCCCCAGTGCTTCTGGCCAGTGCCCAAACCACTGAGCTATGGGCGTCCCCAAAGCTTGATTTTAAAAGTAGTTGTATACTTGTCAATCACAAAAGTTTAAAATATGTGAGAATGATGTGTAAGTACCTGGGAAAGTGAATGGTCATCATTAAACCTAGGAAGGATTTATTACTATCAAACGGGTTTCAATCAGATTGACCTAATTTGTTTCCTATGACAAAGTTACTGGAGTTACAGGTAAGGGAAAGATGGTGGAAATAGCATCTCATGATATTCTTATAAATAAGGTGGAAATGCGCAGGTTGGGGATAAGAATGATTAAGGAGATGAATAACTTCATGAACATCTCCAAATGTACTGATACTAAGGTGAAGAAAGGTTTACAATGCTGTGTTATAAGAATCTGTCATTGGCTTTGTTCTTTTCAACTTTTTATTAAGTGTATAGATGATACAGGAGATATTTCTTTATGATAGCAAACAAAGTATGCAGTATAGCTAGGAATTAAATAGGAAACATGCAAGACCTTCAAAGCACTTTGGAAGATTTAAAAATATTGATATAAATAGTATTTTACTGGGAGTCTGTAAAGGTATCCATTTTCATCAAATAAAATATAATACAATCCCAATAAAAATCCCAATGAGGCTACTTTGGAAATATTTGACAAAATGATTACAAAGTTTAGAATAAACATGTAAAGTGGGCCAAGAAAATGTTGAAAATGGATGATTATATGGGAGAACGGGGGATTAGAGAAAATCTGTCAGATATTAAAAGAATTGTAAATAAAAAATAATTAGAAGTGTGGTACTGAAACCAGAATAGGATGACAGATTAATGGAACTAGCACAGTGAGAAACGTGTGTGTGGATGCACTATATAAGTACATGGCATTTCAAAACAGGGAAGGAAGTGAATGAAATAACTGGCTAAAAATAAAGTAAGATTTCTCCCTCAAAGCTTAGACCAAGATCAGTTTTAAATGGATTACCTAAATTTTAAAAATTGAAACCATAAAGATGTTAGAAGATTTAGAATAATTTTAAAATTTTGATGTGAACGGAAGACCTTTCTGCCAAAAGCATTAACCATGCAGGCTTCTGACAGAAAGAAATTAGATTTCATAGAAATTTGAAGTATCTGGATTTAGAAGAGATGTGCCATAGGATATGTAAAATAGTCTTAGTTGGAACTTTTTCTGTTATAAAGATTATTTATCTCAAAATTGATCTCGAAATCTAATGTGCGAAGTCTCTACCTCAATGCAGCATATGCAGGCAAGACTGCACTCTCCTACAGATGTGTGGAGTAAGCCGTGGTATAGTTTTTTTGGGCACATAATAAATATGTTGCAGCAGAAAAAAATGATCAAGAAGCTGAATCTTAAATTTATTGATTCAAGTCTTGAGAGATTGAGCTGATGGGCCTAATACAACTTCTCTTGACTCTGAAAATAAATAAAAGAGTTGGTTTAGTTCATTTAAGACTTCTATCTGATCTAATACTCCATGAATATTTGTACTGTATTTGAAATAGCTACTACACTGTAAATAGAAACATAGAGTATTGGATCATAAGTAGGTACGAAGTTTTAAACAAAACTGTGTATTTCTGACTTTGTTCCACTTGGTGTCACTCTTTTTTTTTTAAACAAAACATGAAGTTTACTGTTATAAGCTTTTAGAATCAATTTAAACTTTATAGAATCAGAGAGTATTGAGCCTGGAAAGGACCTCAGAGATCATCTCATTACCTCCTTTGATCTCAGAAATGAACACCCAAAATTCCAGTCCTGGGCTCAAGGGTGGTTCTTCACATTGGCAGAGCCAGGATTAGAATTCATGTTTCCCAACTTCCGGTCTTGGTATTATATTACGTTATATGCCTACACTGCTTAGATTAGCTAAGCTTTTGTTGGCAGTGCAAAAAACTCTAAACTGATGGGCTAACTTTTGTGAGAACACTAATCACACAGATGTGTTAACCAGTCATTCTTTTCCATTACCTGTGGGCTCACTAAGATAAATCCAGCCTTGGTCTTCGCAGATTCACCGTGTAGCCATGTGTCTGCAGTCACTTAGTGAATGAACAAATAAACCTTAGGATGGAATCAAAGTGACTAAACTGGCATATATTAAAAACCTTTAGAAATGTTAGAAAACATTTATGTAATCTATCCTCTCTAGATATGAAAATTAAGGTATTAAAACCTATATTTAAAAACATGTAAGTTAGGGAGTGACTCAGAGTGTGGTACTAGGATCCTTTGCAGTTCTTCTTTAATAGGCCCTTATCTTGATGCATTAAATATTTTTTTATCGAGTGAGAGCCTTGAAAGAAGACTCAAAAGGCTGAGGTGGTTTACCAAGTATAAAGCAAAGAAGATAGGAATCATTGTTAATTGAAGATTATTTTGTAAAGCAATTATAGGCACTTTGAGGTTAACATGTTATTTTGGACTCAGTTTTTCAGGATTTAACTTAGGAAATATTGAACAAACTTCTTTTATATTGTATACCTTTTCTGTATAATGTAAACTGATTTCCATCTTCATGCAGTTTACAAATGATTTCTTTTATAATTTAGATTTTTATAATTAGAGGTTAATGTCATAGAAGTAAACCTTCGGGAAATGTAAAATGTGAATATGCTTATTTTTTATTTTCTCTGGCTAAGAGTAGGAATATGTAGAGGTGATTGGAAAATAAATCTTGTGTACATTAAAAAGTTGGAATGAGAGGAATGTATTTTAAGTTCCCTGTCTAGTAAGATACCCATGGTAGAGTAAATGAAGGTGACGATAGGTTGACAGATAAGAATTGCAGATAGGCCTTTGACTGGGTTAAATCATTTTGCTGTATAATGTTTCCCTCCTGCTTAATCTACTTCCTTGGTAGAATATTTCTTTTCATTGAATGCTGTATTCCTTTCATGGTGGCAAACAGTGAAACTACACAGCAGACTTACTTATTCAGTACCCCTGCCTCACTGGGCTAGACTCAGGGCCTATATTTCTGATTGCTGTGTAAACGAAGTTCTCAATAGTGACTTTAGTTGTTTGGAAAAGACTGCTACTGGCTGTATTTAATTTAATAAATCAGTTGCTAAAGAAAATGATACTACATACATGCTTAGACTTGTCAAATTAGACTTGTCAAATTGGGGACAGATTTTTAAAAATACTGTGAAGCATGCTCCATTGATATTTGGACAGGACAAAAAAATACCCTCAGATGTTTTTTATTGTTTGATACTTCTGTCAGATACTCAGCTCATGTGAACTTTGATTTTGTTTTAGTGCATTGAATACAGTTCTTCTGTAATTTTCTTCTCAATAATTTAGGCCAGAGATGTGTAGGATTAGGGTGGTAGCATATCAGAATCACCTGTGAGGTTTGTTTAAAATTATATACTTTTGCATTTCCACCTGGTTTTGATATACACTCTTTTCTCAGATTCCCCAGCAGCCCAAGAGCCATTGATAAATTATTACTAGTTTTCAAACTTTTTTATAAAAAGCATAAAATGTCTTATTTCAAACAAAATCTAGTATGCAACAAATATGGGTGGGCTTTCTGATTAAAATTGTGTGGGAGTCCAGTTATCTGCCTGCTCTAAACTGTCTTCCTCTTATTAGATCCCTGAAAAACAAGGAAAATGCTATGTTCATGAATGAAAATTAAAGAAATTCTATTTCATATGAAGTAATGATTTGGGCAATACAAAGTGAGAGACGAAATACCTTACTTATGTTTTTTGTCTTTTGAAACTCACAGAAATTTCATTTCATTTTTTCTCAAAGTAATTGGATGTGGTTAAGGATACATTAAATACTAAAAAAATACAAGATTGAGGGGGATATAGACTCCTCATTTAAGTATTTCCCATCCAATGTGATTTCTTTTGGCCCATATATGTGTATATATATACTGGAATTTATACTCCATGGTTTTGCTAGGTAATAAGAGGAAGATAATAATATACTTCATTTCTAGTTGGAAAGTAGTCTGTCAAGTGTATAAAAATGCATGGTTGATTGCCTAGAAATTCTTAGCTTAATACCTTAAAGACAGTGTATGCAAAATTGTAAATGTGGCATTTGACAATGGCAAATCTCCAAAGAAGCATTTAATTACATTTCTTCCTCTACTGTTGTCTGTCTTCGGTGGGCAGGTGGTAGAGAAAACAAACCCTACAGAACCAGTTGGAGTGGTTTGCCGAGTGGATGGAGTTTACCAGGTGGTAGAATATAGTGAGATTTCTCTGGCAACAGCACAAAAACGAAGCTCAGATGGACGACTGCTATTCAATGCGGGGAACATCGCCAACCATTTCTTCACCATCCCATTTCTGAGAGATGTTGTCAAGTATGGGCAAGATGGGGGACCTTTTAAAACTGTATTTATTGTTAATCAGACCCTAAGTCACTTGAGAGGTAGGCAGATCCCCCAAGTCCATGTCCCACAGAATTCATCTTTCCTGAAGACCCCTTTTATCAAGTGGACATTTATCTCACATTGTGATTGTTTTAGTAAGATTTATCACTAGGAGGGACTTAGTAGGAGCCCCTTCTTCAGTGCATTAACTGGAGATGAAAGCATTTCTCCCTTTTCCCCATTCCCCAACTGTGGGCTAGGTTCTGTTGCAGCAAAGAATAAGAAACAAAACTGTCTTCTGCAACTGGGAGCTTTTTAAAAATACAGATATTTACAGAGTACATCTTTTTTGTTATCAACTAGTTCCTAACTATCCTGAGTTGTTAAAGTCACTTATTTTGACTCAAACATTAAAAAGGTGAAGATAAAGAATTGACTCATTCTGTGTTTAGGATATCTTACTCACCCTGTGAGTAAATGGTTCAGGAAACATGTTCTGTAGACTATGTAGCTCTTTGTAAAGATCCCATTTGATGTTGAGATATGTGTCTCAGAATTTGGCAGTACATCAACTGAACGGAATTTCTGGAGGTAGATCCATGACATCTGTATTTTTAAAAAGCTACCTATACAATTCTAATTCACCTGTCTCTCCCAGAGTGGCATTTAGGGCTTAGTGCATTAAAGAGTGGAAAACAAAAGAACTTAAACCAACTTGTATGCTTTGTATGAAAGGATAAAATAGGAGCTGTTTTATTTTATCCCACCATATTTTAGCATGAAGGATATTCTCACTTTTTCATTGTCATGATAGCTTTTAAACATTCAGGATAACTGCCTACTTTTTACAGAGTTAAGGTTTACTTTAAAATTTCAACTCCAGCTCCAAAATATTTCCCATTCTACTATGTCATTTGTAGCTGTGTTACTAATTCATCTATAGTAACTTTTAATAGTCATTTTTATCTTACATTTGAAGAGATTTGGGACACGAAGCAGAACATTTTATAAGAGACATAGAAATTATGGGGAAGACATTGAGGTGTATGTATTTGTAATGTGAAAATGATTATTTGATTGTTTTAAAATATAAGAAGATGAATGAGGGAAAATCTATTCATTTATTATTGAAATGTGAACTGAAACTTAACAAATGGTTTTGTTTTCACTTCAGTCTTAGTACTGCTTGATGCATTATCTCTTGAGAGTTTTCAGATTTTCTGGCATTTTAAACCTGGAAAGTGATTATACCTTTTTCCCCTCCACTTAGTGTTTATGAACCTCAGTTGCAGCACCATGTGGCTCAGAAGAAGATTCCATATGTGGATTCCCAAGGGCTGTTAATTAAGCCAGACAAACCAAATGGAATAAAGATGGAAAAATTTGTCTTTGACATCTTCCAGTTTGCAAAGTATGCTTTGAATAGCACCAGTAAAATTAAAGACATGTCTTGAAATGCTGTTTTTTGTTCTCTTAGGCATGAAACTCTTTTCAGGAAACATTTGATAGTATGTATCTCAGATACAATATTTTGATCATGAGTGTGTAGTCTAGATGCATTTATCATTCTCTCGAATAAAATCATCACTCCAGGAGTACGCTCTGAGTTGCCTAGGAGTACATCTATCTTTTTATCAACTAATTCCTGCCTGTCCTGCGGAGTTGTTAAAGTTGTATATTTTGATTGAGAGATTAAGAAGGTGAAGATAAGGAATTGACCCATTCTGTGTTTAGGATAGCTTACTACTCTGTGAGTAAATGTTTCAGGAAACATGTTTTAGACTATATAGTTCTCTACAAAGGTGACATTTGATGTTTAGGTATGTGTCTCAGAATTTGGCAGTATGAAAATGTGGAAGACAAATTATGGTTGTATAGGATTAATCTCTCCATATTTATTTCTCAGTCATCCTTTTTTGCCTGTTTGTTTTAAACCTGGGACAGATCCTAATGTGATCTTTATGCATCAGAAAGATGAGATGTAAAATGAGGTGTTTTATAGTTGGAGATGGAAATGATTCCTCATTTTGCACTGGAAAAGAAAATTTCAATGTTTTTTTGGCCTAAGGAGGGCATTTACTTTATTCCGCATTCATTTGACGTTAGACTAAGATTAAGAGAGCCTATTTTTGAAGATGCCTTAGCTTAGGAGTCAGAGGCCACATATGTAGGTAGTTTTTTTACTTGATAATGAAATCTCTGTATGGTCTCACTCTAGGAAGTTCGTGGTGTATGAAGTATTACGGGAAGATGAGTTTTCCCCCCTGAAGAATGCAGACAGTCAGAATGGGAAGGACAACCCTACTACTGCCAGACATGCGTTGATGTCCCTGCATCATTGCTGGGTCCTCAATGCCGGGGGCCATTTCATAGATGAAAATGGCTCTCGCCTTCCAGCAATTCCCCGGTAAGTCAGTATTTTTTCTTTTTTGTATACATGCTCTCTTGGCCTTCTTTCTTTCTCTCGCTGATATACTCCTAGATTCTTTTTCAAAAGCAAGGGAAGGAGGGGGAGGGGGTTAGGGGGAGAAGATGGTCCACCTTTTGCCGGGGGGGGGGGGACACAATTATAACAGGGTTCTAATCTAACAAAAGCAATCAATATAACCTGGTTCTGTGTACCCTCATTGAATCCCCAACAATAAAAAAAAAAGCAAGGTGTTAATGTGTGGGCAGTTTCTGATGTGAATAACAGCTTTGATTATTACAAAGATGATAATAGCTTTACCTCTTCTTAAAGAGGAATCTCTTCGAAATGTGTTTTTTTGGAAACAGTCCTACCATGACAGTGAAATGATTCTTATTAAATAATGGTCAGAAGATAATTCTTTTGGTGTGGCATATGGTTAAAGCCTGTTAGCAACACACTGCACCACAGGGCAGCTCCCTCAGCCACAGAGAATTGGTTGTTGCTGCCGAAGTATCTGTGGCTTCACTGAGTGGACTATCTGTGGGACCTGCTCAAAGCCCTGCCACCCCCAGGATACCTCTAACATGTAGACCTAGTGCAGTGTTCATCACAGCCCTTATAGATTAGAGGAAGATGCAAAGAGAAGAAGTGAATGCCAGTTACATCGCTGAGACTGAAACTCCAGACATGCTTTGGGTTCTCAGAAGTTAAAAAGGAAAAGTACTTACACCTATTCAAATCTAAAATAAAGGACTTTTAAGCTAAATCTTGTATTTTATGATGAAATCTTCATTAGCACCTAGAATTTTTCCCTTCTAAATCATATATACTTGTGTAAAAATCATTTTGCCATTTATTTTATATACTTTTTTTTTGAGACAGTCTCACTATGTCACCCTGGGTAGAGTGCTGTGGTGTCACAGCTCACAGCAACCTCAAACTCTTGAGCTTAAGCAATTCTCTTGCCTCAGCCTCCCAAGTAGTTGGGACTACAGGTGCCCACCACAACGCCTGGCTATTTTTTTGTTGCAGTTGTCATTGTTGTTTAGCAGGCCCAGAATGGGTTTGAACCCGCCAGCCTGAGTGTATGTGGCCAGCGTCGTAACCACTGTGCTACAGGTGCCGAGCCTTTATTTATATTCTTAAAGGATGAAATGGCTGGCTGCAAGAATGTCAGAATAAATATTAGGACCTTGGGCATTGGAACTTCCTGGCCTATAACTGTTTTTAAGAAGGAGCAGTGGTAGCTTTTGTCTCCCAATCCAAGGCCATTTTCACACTCTGCATTGTCACCAAGCTCGGTTGGTGGCATGTCACATTGTCCTCATATTTCATTTTTGGCCATTGCACTTGTTTTTTCACCCCTTCAGGTTTCTTGTGTCATATTTATGAGTTGGCATCAACACATGTCATTCAGTCAAGTATATTTTTTAACTCCACCTCATTGTTATTGTTTGATTTGTTTCCATTCCCATTAATGCTTATTTATTCCCACATAGCAGTGCTACAGATGGGAAGTCAGAGACCATCACAGCTGATGTCAATTACAAGTAAATATCCTAGCCTGCCTACAGTGCTTGGTGATGGGGCTGTGCTTCCCTCTGTACTAACTGGCATTGTAGTTTAGCACTCTGCCTTTTCGGGGTCCGGAGGGAGGGTGGTTGAAGCTTTGATGGGGGTGCACTGCTTGTTGGTGGCAGTTATCTTTCTGGATGACACTAACTCAGAATCTCAGTGCATGCTGGAAGTGGGGAGCATGCTTTACTAAAGCATCCAACCAGGGACAAATTTACAGATGATGGATGGATAAGATCCAGGGAGCGGGTTACAGGCTAGGGCAGAAATTTGGATCTCACCTTATAGCTTTTAACGTAACATAAGCATAAACTAGATAATAATAATATTCCGAAGATGTATTACTCCGAAGATGTATTACATATACTGAATTAGATATATGCTGTCAGTGTAAAGGCTAACTGTTCCTGATGTATATAATGGCTCTTATTTCCACACTGATAGCTTTCATTTTGGTCACTGTGCATTGATTATAGTCAGTTATTGTCTTCTAAAAATCTTGTCTTAAAAGTAAGTCATTTTTAGTTAGAAGCGACGTGTATCCTTTCTCTTCTGGGTACTGATAGAGTTTGAAAAAGCTATTATCTTTATAGCTTAAAGAGACAGCTTAATCTTCTTGTTATACTTTTAAAGCCATTAGGTTTAGCTTGATTTTAAGTTTTTAGGATAATTTGGGAAGTGTGTGCAGGGCAAGAGATCTGGGGGTGGAAGTCATCTCAGAAACAGTGGCACTGAAGTCAGTGTCACCCAGGTGCTTTTTCCTTCTTGAACCCCTTCTCTTAGCCCAATGGAGACAACCCCTTGTGAGTGTCAGTGTTTCTGGGAGGTAGCCCTGCGGACAAAGAAGTGCAGTCAAAGATTTGGTTAGTTTCTTCTAGGGGCCATAGATGACTGTTGCCCCTTTTCCCTTGGGAACTGGGATGCAGAGCCCTTTGTGACCTTTGGTCTCATCCATTTTTAATATGTGGAAGCAATTTAAGAAACAAATCTTTGACCTTAAAGTTTTTTAAATTGAACTACAGCTTTTAACCTAAAAGTAAAATAGTTTCTTATACAGCTGAAAACAGCATCCAACTATCTTAGTTAAGATACAGAAAGTTAATATTATTTACACTTTTTAAGACATCTTTTTCTTTTATGTAGTCCCTTCCAGTTTACTTCCTTGTAGTCATTTGTAGAATAATTAAAGTGAAATTAAAGTTTGGCCCTAAAGGAGATCATGGACTTAGAAATAGTTCCTACTGAAATCCTTAGCACCAAAGGATGTCCTCAAACATTTGGAAAAGGTTACTTAAAAGTGAGATCTGAAAAGGAAGTATTTTGGCCAAAAGGAGGAAGAAACATCGTGGAGATATTTGAAAGGGTGGAAGCAAGGGTGCTGAGTTTTGGCTAAATGACATTGTTTTATTTTTCACCTTAATGTATACTTCAGTGTGAGCTACCAAAGAGATGCTTGACTAAAGAATTGGGTGGAGGGGGGCGGGCAGTGGTGTTATTGGGATAATTTACCTATATCCTGAGATTTTACATTTGGTCACAGTAGTTTCTGTCTGTCTTCAGGGCATCTAACTTTACTAAGGTTGACTTAGTTTCTTGAGGTATCTTTGTGATACCTAGGAAGGAAGGTTACGTATTCAGGCCAGCTAAGTATGTGTTGCTCGGGTTCAAAACCATTTTCTCCTGGTTACACTGAATCTTTCAGAGGCTGAGGTGGGACTGGGCTGTATATATCTTACCAATGGGATGGGCCCTCATTTTTCCCATTTGGTGTAGTATGACTCTGAACTGCTCCCAGAAGGTCTGAACTAGATCTCTTAATGATAGAACCTGGCTCATATCTGGAGAGACTTGTACCTAGCCTGTGCCTTTTCTTCTCTCCTCATTAGTCTGTCATCTGTCTGACCTCACAGTTCATTGATTTATTCAGCCAGTGTCCTGGGTGCTGAAGCAACTCACACAAGAGAATAAGTCCTTTCTTCACACCTCACCAGGAGGTTCAAGATGCACATACGTAACAAGTAACATCATCAGGCAATATGTGATGATATGCTAAATGTGAGGTATAGATGATAAGTACTCTAGGAGGCAGTGACTTAGCAGGTATCTGATAAGTTTATTTTTATATGAATAGAGCAATAGGAAGCAATGACTCTGAAATGCAGTGGTCAAGGGAAGGCTGGGTTTGAGCTAAGTCTTGGAGGATGGATGTGTTTTATAGTTAAAGGGACCATAGTTGAGAATGACTTGGAATAGTCGAGAGTATAACTAGCCAGGTTTGAATGGAAAGTAGCAGGATAAGTGAGTTGGAATGGTATACAGAGAAAAATTGACCTGTGGCTATACCCAGAAGCCTCTGATTTTATTGACTGCACCAACATGTGAGACTACATGCTTGGAAAAGCAAAGAAGAGGTACAGTTTGACCAAACAGTAGATTTTTGTACCTCCTGTATCATTTTGATAAGATTCTTGGAATGGCAAGTAACACAGAGGTCCACTGACTGTAAATGTATTAGAAACACAACTTACTTTTGTGTTAGATAATTTAGAAATTCAGGATTGCAAATGGCTGTAAATGTTAGATTGTGACCTAGAAGAAGCACATGGTGACTTTGGCCTTGCCTTTGCTCGGGTGCATTTTGGCTTACGTCTTTTACAAAGGGAATTTTGGTAGTAGTGAAGTACTTTCAAACATTGCCTAAATCAGCTCATTCAGTCTAAAAGGTTTGGGTTGTACAGTAAAATATATGCTGCGAAAAAAAATTGACCTTTGAAGTAGTGCTATCCGATAAAACTTGCTGCGATGAAGGAAATGTTCTAAATCTATGCTGTTTAATTTGGAAGTCATTAGGCATTCGTGGCTCCTGAACACTTGAAATATTATTATGACAAAGAAACTGAACTTTACATTTTTAATTAATTTTGAAAATCTTAATTTGAATTTAGGTAGCCACATGTGATGTTTGTCTACATCAAGTACCTAACTTGTGAGGCTGTGGCAAGGATTAAAACGAAATATGGAGGCTTCAAAGCACCTAGCAGTGGTTCTGGCGCACAATATAGACTCAATAAGAACTCCCTTTACCAAATGGGAGCTGGGATATGGTAAAAACTGAGATGTACATAAGGGGGTGGTAGTGTATTAAAATTGGCAAATTGCTGTAAAGAGCTACCAGTAACATGGGTGCTTGTTCCAAATAGTCTTTCTGGACATGAGAATTTTATGTTAACTTAATCCTCAGGGAATTTAGTGATGTGGGTAGTATCTATTCCTTCTTTTAACTATAAGAATTTTGTTATCTAAGCTTCTCAGGAAAGTATGGTGTCTGTACTTTCACTCTAGCAAGTAACACAGGAAGCAACATCTTCAATACATACTTGGTTTTTTTCCTTTAGCTTGAAGGATGCCAATGATGTACCAATCCAGTGTGAAATCTCTCCTCTCATTTCCTATGCGGGAGAAGTAAGTTTGCCTTTTTTTTTTTTTTTTCTATTCTTTTACAAAGTGTTGTGTATTTCAAAAATAGCTTAAAAAGTAGATTTCATTCTCATCAGAAAGAAATGATAAATATTTGAGGTGCTGGTTGTGTTAAGTCCACAACATATACGTGCATTGAAACATCACATTGTACTCCCACAAATATATACAATTATTATTTGTCAGTTAAAAATGAAATAAAACTTTTTTAAAAGTAGGATTCTGGGCTCAGCGCCTGTGGCTCAATCGGCTAAGGTGCCAGCCACGTACACCTAAGGTGGCGGGTTCGAATCCCCAGCCCGGCCCGCCAAGCAACAATGATGGCTGCAACCAAAAAATGGCCGGGCGTTGTGGCGGGCGCCTGTGGTCCCAGCTACTTGGGAGGCTGAGGCAGGAGACTTGCTTGAGCCCAAGAGTTGGAGGTTGCTATGAACTGTGATGCCATGGCACTCTACCCAGGGAGATAGCTTGAGGGTCCGTCTCAAAAAAAAAAAAATATTGCCTGAATGTCTTATAAGTTTTTTTTAAAATATACAATTAAAAATACTACAACAATAACTGGTAAGGATTATTCCTCTTTATAATCCCAGATCCCAGAAGTACCAAATAACTCAGAGAACTAGTTTTCTTCCCTAATCTTTGCTTCTCAAAGTCAAGTTTGTTTCGGGAAAATGAAGATCCCTTCACAATGGTTAAATTCACTAACTTTTTTTTTTTTTTTTTGAGATAGAGTCTCACTCTATCACTCTGGATAAAGTGCTGCGGCATCATAGCTCATAACAACCTCAATCTGTTGGGCTTGCTTCTACCTCCCAAGTGGCTGGGACTACAGGTACCCACCACTATGCCTGGCTAGTTTTTCTATTTTTTAGTAGAGATGAGGGTCTCACTCTTACTCAAGCTGGCATCAAACTCCTGAGCTCAGGCGATCTACCCCCCTTGGCCTCCCAGAATGCTAGGATTATAGGCATGAACCACTGCACCAGGCCAAATGTACTAACTCTTGAACAGAGAATGGAAAAGAGACTCAGGGAAATGATGATTCCATGAAGGAAGCAGGTCAGCCTGGAGGTGCCATCTTAGGGCCCATTATTGCTCAGGGACTTACAGATCAGGCATATGCTGAATCCGTGGCTCCAATGGAAGAGAAAAACACAGTGATCTGCAACCTCTTTTAGAAGAGTTGTTACCAAGAAAATTAAAGGGGGAACAAGATTGCAAGAAAGAGATGCAACTGCTCAGGCAAATCCCAGCCCATTCCTTCCCAAGGCATCAAATCACCTGCTGCTCCAATTAGCTCCCATGTGGAATACTCAACCTCTTTCTGCCCTTTGGGTCATCACGTTTGCTTTAGAGCTAGAACTGACCCACAGAGGTGACTGACATCTTATTTTTTCTAGAGCCAATTTCATGTCTCTTGGGGAAAAAAGCAATTTTCTGGAAGATCTTAATGATGAGAATGGCCATCAGTAAAGCTAATAACTCTGATTTACTGAGATCAATATTATAAAAAATGCACCTCATTATTCCCATTTTACAGATCAGGACACTGAGACTCAAAGAGGTTAAATGACTGGGCAGCGCCTGTGGCTCAAAGAGGTAGGGTGCTGGTCCCATATGCCTGAGGTGGCGGGTTCAAACCCAGCCCCAGCCAAAAAAAAAAAAAAGAGGTTAAATGACTTGACCAAAGTCACACTGCTATTATATCATAGAATCAGAGTTTGACCTAGATCCATCTAGCTCCAAAGTCCATGCCTCACCATGGCCTTCATTTGCCAAGAAGTAGCCAGGAAGCTAAGACTCAGGCATTCCCACAATAAGTGTTAGGCTAAACCAACATATTCGCCACTCACTGCAGAAGGGCTTCTCCTCAGCTGTGTCAAAGAATGCCTTAGTCATCGGGGGATCTTTCTTCTTTAAATAGTCCTTCCAGCGATCTGCATAATAGCCTGTAACACAAGTTGGAAAAGCTTAACATTAGCGTGTATTATATAATGTAAAAGCAACTAAGGTAGCAATTCCTAGCAACCTAGCAATAGCGAGGTTGACTGCAGCCACCACTTCAGAGACAACCTTCCTCTCTCCCTTCCTGCTCCCATGATGAGGACCCACAGCGCCACCCATCTTGCTGGCTGACCCTATCCCTAAGAGCTCAAGTGCAGAAAGACCCAGTGCAGTTCCTTCTCAGCAATAGGGTGAGTGAGTGGGGAGTGGCTCACACTGGCATGGACTAAAAATAGCACTGACATTTTTCAGTAATACACTCATCTTCTAGATTAAAACAGATTCAGGTTTATACCTAAAGTAGCATCACTCTTGCAAAGTAATATGTTTTCTCTTTTATTCAATTTCAGATTAATATGAAGGTAGAAATGTTTAGGTTGCATTGTTTTCATTTCTAAGTTAAAGTTCTCAGCCTGGACAATAGGGTTTCTTAAAGAACTATGGGGATGAGGAGGGCATAAATTGTATAGAACCTGGGCTTGCCAAGTGACAATGTCACTAAACATGTAAGTATCTTTTTCACATCTGTCCCTACATAAAACAAGGTTCAATCCTTTCAGAGGGGCCTCTCTCTCTCCTCTGTCCCCCACACCTCCAGATTCTGACTTAATTGATCTTGGGTGAGACCCAGGCTTCAGTACTTTTTTAAATTACATGATAGAAGTACATAGTTTGGGACTACATGTGATAATTTACTACATTCATATAATTTATAACGATGAAATCAGTGTACTTAGGATATCCATCACCTTAAATGTTTGTCTTTTCTTTAAGGCATCATTATGTTTTTAAAAGTCCCTAGGTTATTCTAATGCGTGAAGTTGAGAATCTCTCATCTATAGCATGCCCTGCTGTTAAAAATGAGAAAATTCTCGTCGTCATTTAATTTCAAAGCCATAAACACTTAGAATATTTTTACTAACTCCTAGCAAATATCAGAACCACCTTCACGGTCTCAACCTCACCCCCTGTTCATGCACACACAGGAGCCAGAGTGTGGAACAAGGGCATTTGTAGACACGACTTCTTGGAAGGGATTACTCTACAAGGCTCATTTGGCAGGAGGGTCTCTGGGCTCACTGTGGAGCCTCTCCCAGCAGAGAGCTCGTTAAGTTAGGGTGGGCACAGACAGGGGATGTTCCCATAAGAGCAGGCTATCTCAAGTGACGATCCCCTGGGTAGGCTTGGAAACTCTTCCAGAAACTTCTTGTCCATGTTAGAATAAAGTGTCCATGGAGGTTGTACTTACCTTCTGGATGGAACACTATACAGTTTGCCTTCCTAACACTGTTTATTAGTAATAGACTTAGAGAAGTTCAAAGAGCAAATTGGCTAGAAAAGCTATCAATTTTTTAAAACACAATTTGGGGACTATTTTTAGATAATAAAATGGTTCTAGGCTCATTCCAAAAGTTAGCTTTTTGTTAATCAGAGAGGAAACTGCCCATTGGACTTACCCAGGAGGGGGCAGGACTCCTTTTGTGGTGTGATGCAGCTGACACACTTGCCATTCCTATAATCCCGGTAGGAGTCACAGGGATACGCAGTGATGGTGCAGTTCTCAGTCAAGGAGGAGAGGTACAGGTACACGGACCTCTGGTGGTCACATTTAAAATACTGCATTCCTTGGTTAAAAGAGAAATGATCAGAGTTAGCTGAAGTATTTAATAATAGCACATCCTGTATTTTACACACACACAATTTTTCACCTGGCATGTAATAATAGCTTTTATATACCTGATTCCATTTGATTTTTTTTTTTTTTGAGACAGAGTCTCACCAGGCTAGAGTGCCAGGGCATCAGCCTAGCACTAGACCCAAACTCCTGGGCTCAAGCAATCCTCCTACCTCAGCCAACCAAGTAGCTGAGACTACAGTGAAACCACCAGGCCCTGCTAAGTTTTTCTATTTTTAGTAGAGACAGGGTCTTGCCCTTACTCAGGCTGATCTCCATCCTCCTGCCTCAGCCTCCCAGAGTCCTAAGGCTAGGATTACAGGGGTGAGCTACTATGCCCAGCCTATTATATCTTGTAAGTTTTCTATTTTCTGCATTCTTGAAATTTTTCAAAATAAAGAATAGAGAAATCTAGACTATAGCAAAAGACAAAACCAGGGGAAAGATGGTGAAGGCAAGTGAAGTTAGAAGGTAGAAAGGGAAGGGATGGTAGGGAGAAGGGACAGGATGAATTAATTAGAGTAGTATTCCCCATTCATCCTCACAGTGGTGCCCTTATTACAGCCCTCTACTCCAATGGGAGCTTCCATGGTCTCTTAAATCTTTTTACCTTCTTGACCATCTGTATTTTCTTCTCTACCTATTCCTTGTACATGGTGTCCCTCCAACTTTAGTGGTCAACTTACAGATATTTTTCCTCCATGTATTTCTCTGGATAATTTCATCCAATCCGAGTGGTGGTGGTGTTGTACTTGCTAACTGTACACTCATGATTCCAATATTTCTCTAGTATCATTCCTCTGAACTTCTGACTTTGAATATAAAACAGGACAGGATGTCCTTAGATACCCTACTATCATTCCTATAATCAGGTCTTCATCACCTAGACAATGGGACTAGGTTTCTCAGTGGTCTCTTTGTCTTCAATATAGGTCCTATAAATCCAATATCCATAATGCTGCCTTAGTGTTCCTTCTAAAATGCAAGTGTTTCCATGGCACTTCCCTGTTTACAGTCCACTGTTGTTCCTTATGTCTTGGTCCTTACCTACTCTCCTGCTTTACCTCTTGTTGTTCCCAGCCAAAACTTTATGCTGCGGCATATGCTTTAGCCACACTGAATCCTGTCTGTGGAACCCCTGACATACCTTTCTGTTAAATGTTTTTGTGCCTTTGCTCATTCTATTCCCTCTGATGGAATGAGTCTTCCCCAGCCCCTTGTTAGCCTTGCTCTTTCTTCAAAAGCCAGCTTCAGGAAAACCTTTCCAAAGGTCTCTAAATCTTACTGGAGAATTATGTGCCCTTCCTCTATTTCTCCACTAGTAACAGGCATATTCCATAATAACACATAGCCTATTGCAGTGAAATTACCCATTTATTTTCTGCTTACCCATTTCCCCCACTGTAAACTCTTGGAGGGCACAGATGTGTCTTTGTTTTTTACTTCGTAGTGTATGTTGGTAAATTAAAGGGAACTTGTGTATTTTAAAAGAATCAGAGGCCAGGCTCGATGGCTCACACCTGTAATCTGGGAGGCCAAGGTGGCAGATTACCTGAGTTCACAAGTTTGAGACCAGCCTGAGCAGGAGCCAGACCCTGTCTCTAAAAATAGTCAGGTGTTGTGGTGGGCGCCCGTAGTCCCAGCTACTTGGGAGGCTGAGGCAAGAGAATCACTTGAGCCCAAGAATTTGAGGTTGCTGTGAGCTGTGATAATGTCATGGCACTTTACCGGGGGCAACAAGAAAGACTGTCTCAAAAAACAATAATATTAATAATAATAATAATAATAATAGAAAAACTAGCCAAGCATAGTGGCACACACCTATAGTCCCAGCTACTAGTTAGGCTGAGGCAAGTGGATTGCTCAAGCCCAAGAGTTTGAGGTTGCTGTGAGCTATGATGACACCGGCATTCTACCCAGGGTGATAAGAGTGAGACTCAATCTCAAAAAAAAAGAAAAGAAAAGAAAAACTACCTTGATATGGTGGTACATGCCTATAGTCCCAGCTACTCAGGAAGCTGAGTCAAAAGGATTGCTTAAGCCCAAGAACTTGAGGTTTCTGTGAGCTACAATGACACCACAATACTCTACCCAAGGCAACAGACTCTGTTGCGACCCTGTCTCAAAAAATAAAATAAAATAAAATAATAAAAAGAATCAGAGACTAATAAGACTAATACTTACTGCATGCCTTAAAGTTAATACTTTACATGATTAACTCATGTATTCTTCACAACAGCTCTGAAGTAAGTTCTTGTTATTATCCTTCTTTTATAAGGGATGAAATTGAGGCACAGAAAGGTTAAGAATTTGTTGAAGGTCATAGAATGGTAAGTAGTAGAGCTAGTATTTGAACCTAGGTAATATATAGTACCTAGTCCTCACTCTTAATTAGTATATAGTATACCACCTCTTGTTAATAATTATTACTAAAGTGAATGTTTATGTCCTTATCCAACCTTGTCCTATATCTGACATCAAAGTCCATCATATAAAACTTGAGGAATTTTCTGGCTCAGTGCCTATAGCATAGTGGTTATGATGCCGGCCACATGCACCAAGGCTGTTGGGGTTCGAACCCAGCCCAGGCCAGGTTTGACAACTGCAACAAAAAAATAGCCCATATTGTGCAGGCACCTATGGTCCCAACTACTTGGGAGGCTGAGGCAAGAGAGTTGCTTAAGCCCAAGAGTTTGAGGTTGCTGTGAGCTGTGATGCCACTCTACCAAAGGCAACATAGTCTGAGACTCTGTCTCAAAATAAATAAAAATAAATTAAAAAAAAAAAACTTGAGGAATTTCTGGATGGTCCTGAAAAATATATTTCTGATTACATTATCTTTTTTAAAGTTAAAAAGTGAATGGCTGATGGACATAAATTTTTTGTGTAACATTTTAATGACCAATAACTAAATATACAGCAATAAAAATTCTTGTGAAACCAGCCTGTTTTGATGTTTGAATATTTAAACATTATTTTTGGCTAAAGAATATCCCAATAGCATTGTGACCAAACTTTGACTGACTAGATTTAACTAATTACTGAGTTGGCAGAGATCAAAAATACATGACCTATTTATGTTGGTATACAAGGTACTTTAAATAAATTTAAGTACTTGCTCGAACAGTGGGTGATTGCACATAAAGATCAGAATTTCCGTGGAGCAATTATCTTCCAGAAATTGGAAGGATGTGCTCTCTTCAGGGTTCCACAGTTCCTTACCCTTTAACTCATGTATGTGTGCTCCTGTAGGATTTTTGCCTCTGCAGGTCCAGAATTGGATTTCTGGCCAGAGACAGTGTCTCATATTTGTAATCCTAACACTTTGGGAGGCTGAGGCAGGTGGATTGCTTGAGCTAAGGAGTTTGAGACCAGCATGAGCAAGACCCTGTCTCAAAAAATAGCAAGGCGAAATAAATAAATAAATAAAACTAAGTTTAAAAAAAATAACCAGGCATTCTAGTGGGCACCTGTAGTCTCAGCTACTTGGCAGGCTGAGGAAAGAGGATCATTTGAGCCCAAGAATTTGAGGTTGCTGTGAGCTATGATGCCATGGTACTCTACCTTGGGCAACAGAGTGAGACTCTGTCTCAAAAAAAAAAAAAGAAACTGCATTGGATTTCTTTGGAGCATGGTGTTTAACACCGATGTTGTGAACATTTTCTAAAATTCAAACACTTGAAATTAGAAAAGACTATTCAATTAGTTTATAATCAAAGACATTAATATTTGAGTGCTTAGAGAAAAAATACAATACCTTTCTCTTTTTAGTAGAGACAGGAACAAAAAATATTTAAAAATATTTTTTTAAAAACATCACTTCTCTGATAAAAAGATATCTGCTTTACAATCAAGGCCCTATGAGGGTCTTGACACTTCAGTTTAAGGGCACACTATTTAAACTGATGCCCTACTTATGTATAATGTAGTCATTGCTTCATTTTTTTTTTTTTTTTTGAGATGGAGCCTCAAGCTATCCCCCTGGGTAGAGTGCCATGGCACCACAGCTCACAGCAACCTCTAACTCCTGGGCTCAAGCGAGTCTCCTGCCTCCACCTCCCAAGTAGCTGGGACTTCAGGCGCCCGCCACAACGCCTGGCCATTTTTTGGTTGCAGCCATCATTGTTGTTTGGCAGGCCTGGGCTGGGGATTCGAACCCGCCACCTTAGGTGTATGTGGCTGGCACCCTAGCTGATTGAGCCACAGGCGCCGAGCCCATTGCTTCATTTTTGTTTGATTTGCTATCAATAGCTCTAGATGTACCAGTGTTTCTAATTCCTCAATCTAGAATTTGGAAATTTTTCCTTTTTTTTTTTTGAGACAGAGCCTCAAGTCATCACCCTGGTAGAGTGCTGTGGCATCACAGCTCACAGCAACCTCTAACTCCTGGGCTCAAGCGATTCTCCTGCCTCCGCCTCCCAAGTAGCTGTGACTGTAGGCACCTGCCACAACACCCAGCTACTTTTTGGTTGCAGCTGTCATTGTTTAGCAGGCCCACGTTGGATTCAAACCCTCCAGCTCAGGTGTATGTGTCTGGCGCCTTAGCTGCTTGAGCCTAGGCAACAAGCCAACACCCAGCTATTTTTAGCCAGGTCTCACTCTGGCTCAAGCTGGTCTTGAATTTGTGAGTTCAGGCAATCTACTCACCAATCCCAGAGTACTAGGATTACAGGCATGAGCCACTGTGCCCAGCCATTTTTTTTTTTTTTTGAGACAGAGTCTTACTTTGTCACCCTCAGTAGAGTGCTGTATCATCACAGCTCACAGCAACATCAAACTCTTAGACTTAAGCAATTCTCTTTCCTTAGCCTCCAAAGTAGATGGGACTACAGGCACCCACCACAACACCTGGCTATTTTTTGTTATAGTTGTCATTATTGTTTAGCTGGCCTGGGCCGGGTTTGAACCCACCATCCTCGGTGCATGTGGCCGGCACTGTAACCATTGCGCTATGGGCACCAATCCTTTTTTTTTTTTTTAAACAGTCTCAGTTTATCACCCTCAATAGAATGCCATGGTGTCATAGCTCACAGCAACCTCAAACTCTTGGGCTTAAGTGATCTTCTTGCCTCAGCATCCTGAGTAGCTGGGACTACAGGTGGACCCAGCTAGCTACTTTTAGAGATGGAGGTCTCACTCTTGCTCAGGCTGATCTGGAACTTGTGAGCTCAGAGAATCCATCTGCCTCAGACTCCCACAGTGCTAGGATTATAGGCACTCACCCAGTCCTCAAAATGTTTTCATAATGAAAAGAGGATATAAGTGAAAATCAGAGTAGTTTCTAAAGATCACAGAATCACTTGGAATATGTTTATGTTTATAAAGATTTTTCAAATTTTTTGAGAAGCCAGAGTAATAAATAATTTTAAGGAGCTGGGTATGGTGGCTTAAGCCAGGGATCTTAGCACTCTGGGAAGTTAAGGCCTGTGAATTGCTTGAGCTCAGGAGTTCAAGACCAGCCTGAGCAGGAGCAAGACCCTGTCTCTACTTAAAAAAAGAAAAATAGAAATGGTAGCTCAGCTCGGCACCTGTGGCTCAAGTGGCTAAGGCGCTAGCCACATACACCTAAGGTGGCGGGTTCGAATCCAGCCCAGCCCACCAAACAACAATGACGGCTGCAACCAAAAAATAGCCAGGCGTTGTGGCGGGCACCCGTGGTACCAGCTATTGGGAGGCTGAGGCAGGAGACTCTCTTGAGCCCAGGAGTTGGAGGTTGCTGTGAGCTGTGATGCCACGGCACTCTACCCAGGGGGATAGCTTGAGACTCTGTCTCAAAAAAAAAAAAGAAAAGCTAGCTCAACATGGTGACCCACGCCTGTAGTCCCAGCTACTCATGGAGTCTGAGGCAGGAGGACCTCTTGAACCCAGGAGTCTGCGATTGCTGTGAGCTAGGCTGATGCCACAGCACTCTAGCCTGGGCAACAGAATAAGATCTTGTCTCAAAAAACAAACAAAGCAAAAAACAACAAAATAATAAAGCAAACTGTAATTTTTAGTGTTTCAAATATAGATGGTGTAAATTCTCCCACTGTGGCTAATTTCAACATTTCAGTAAGCTTTCAATGTGAAGTCATTGAATGTGAAATTGAGAAGAGATAAGCAATAATATACCATTTCATAGCATTTTCACTACATAAATAAAGATTAAAAAACATCAAGAGTATAAATAGGTGACCAGGCACAGTGATTCAGTGTAACCCTAGCACCCTGAGAGGCTGAGGTGAGAGGATTGCTTGAGGTCAGCAGTTCCTGACCAGCCTGAACAAGAGCAAGACCCAGTCTCTACTAAAAATAGAAAAAGTGTGTCTAGGCACCCATGCTCTATAATTAGGGCACCAGATATGTTCACTGAGGCAGGTGGGTTCAAATCCGGCCTGGGCTTGCTAAACAACAATGACAACTATAACAACATCAAAAATAGCTGAGTGTTGTGGTGTGCACCTGTAGTCCCCACTACTTGGGAGGCTGAGGCAAAAGAATTGCTTAAGCCCAGTTAGAGGTTGCTGTGAGCTGTGATGCTATGGCACTCTACCAAGGGCGACATAGTAAGACTCTGTCTCAAAAAATTAAATTAGGGTGATACCTGTGGCTCAGTGGGTAGGGCACCAGCCCCATATCCTGAGGGTGGTGAGTTCGAACCCGGCCCCAGCCAAAATGCAACAAAAATGGCTGGGCGCCTGAGGCAAGAGAATCACCTGAGCCCAGGAGTTGGAGGCTGCTGTGAGCTGTGATGCCTCAGCACTCTGCTGAGGGCAACAAAGTGAGACTCTGTCTCAAAAAAAAAGAAAAAATTAAATTAAACTAAATTAAATTTTTTTTTTTTGAGACGGAGCCTCAAGCTATCCCCCTGGCATCACAGCTCACAGCAACCTCCAACTCCTGGTCTCAAGTGAGTCTCCTGCCTCCACCTCCCAAGTAGCTGGGACCACAGGTGCCCACCACAACGCCCGACCATTTTTTGGTTGCAGCCATCGTTGTTTGGCGGGCCTGGGCTGGGGATTCGAACCCGCCACCTTAGGTATATGTGGCTGGCGCCTTAGCCGATTGAGCCACAGGTGCCAAGCCTAAATTTTTAAAAAATAGAAAAGTTAACCAGGCGTGGTGGCATGAGCTTGTAATCCCAAATACTGGGGAGGCTAAGTTAGGAGGATTGTTTAAGCCCAGGAGTTTGAGGTTGCCATGAGCTAAGCTGAGGCCATGGCAACTCTAATCTGGGCAAATGAGACTCTATCTCAAAAAATAAAAAATTAGGAAAAGCACCCTATTAATTTGCTAATTTGGGACCTGTCAATAATCCATTAAGATCAAGAATCTTCACGTTGGCTCAGCGCCTGTAGCTCGATCGGCTGGGGCGCCAGCCACGTACACCTAGGGTGGCGGGTTCGAATCCCCAACCCAGGCTCGCCAAACAATGATGGCTGCAACCAAGAAATGGCCGGGCGTTGTGGTGGGCGCCTGTGGTCCCAGCTGCTTGGGAGGCGGAGGCAGGAGACTCGCTTGAGCCCAGGAGTTGGAGGTTGCTATGAGCTGTGATGCCATGGCACTCTACCCAGGGGGATGGCTTGAGGCT
>CAUYQV010085696.1:0-11127 GCA_963574575.1 Galagoides demidoff
AGAGAACCAGCAGGCTCAATCAGGAACCTAGCCCACTGAAGGTCAAGGAGTGTTTCTGTTGATAAAACCGAGACTAGGGGCTTGGCGCCTGTGGCTCAAGCGGCTAAGGCGCCAGCCACGTACACCTAAGGTGGAGGGTTCGAATCCCCAGCCCGGGCCCGCCAAACAACAATGATGGCTGCAACCAAAAAATGGCCGGGCGTTGTGGCGGGTGCCTGTAGTCCCAGCACTTGAGAGGCAGAGGCAGGAGACTTGCTTGAGCCTAGGAGTTGGAGGTTGCTGTGAGCTGTGATGCCATGGCACTCTACCCAGCGGGATAGCTTGAGGCTCCATCTCAAAAAAAACGAGACTAGGGTGACCCCAGCCAAGCCTCAGGAGCCCTGGGCCAGCATGCTGGGGTCAGGTGGCAAGGGTCCCACACTGTGGCTGGGAGCCTCCTGAGCTAGAGGTAACAATCTCTGGCTATCAGACACCAGTTAAAGAAAGGTGGAAACCTCTGACAATCTTCCAGGACCCAGACGATGTTCTGAAATCCACAAGGCATGTCTGAGACCCTGATCAGGCTGCCCTCTGCTCTGCCACATCTTCCCCGGTGTGTACAGGTGAGTAGGACATAGGCCTAAAAGCTGCGCCCACCCCACCCCAGCCCAGACCCTACCAATTACACTGGACAACTGCACAGACAGCAGACTTGAGCCTTCACCTCCCATCACTGCTTGCCAAGGCCTGAGAAGCATGCAGGCGCTGGAGGAACTCCCCATAGAAGCAGCAACCCCATATCCACGGCCCGCCCCACAGTCCCCAGCATGCCGGGCAGTTACCCACCAGGCCCCAAGGGATAGTCTATAGCTGGCACTGCCCCAGCCCGGGCACCACTGCCACCCTCTGGGCCCACCCAGGCCTTCTGTCCTCCTGCCTCTAAAGGCTTGCTCTGTGCTGGGCAGTGCCAGGCACGGGGAGCGTGGCCCCACACCCAGCTGCCAGCTCTGCTCTGAAAGACACCACCTGGCCCCCAGGCCTGCCCTGCAGCAGCCCCCCAATACTGCTCATGCCAAAGCAAATGCCTCCCACCCAGCAGTGTGTGGCCTGGTAATCGCCACACTTATACAAGAGCTGTGGGTGAAGGACAGGACACCACCCATTGTTTGTGGCACCTTCTAGGGCATTCTCCAGTCTACTTTCCAAAGTAGACATAAAGTGTGACATAAGTGTAACATAAAGGCCATCACACTGCAGCACAGACCAGCATGGTGTCTGGAACACAAGGTCTGAAGCCCCAGCCAGAACCAGTGAGAGCTGAAGGAACAGCAGGGCTGACCGAAGGGGCAGGCAGGGGCAGCAGTCAACTAACACTCAGGCCATAAATCCATGGCCCAGGGCAGGTCTTGGCAGCCAGACCACCACCCTCCTCTGCCAGGGTGCAGCCCAGGCTCAAGGTGGATACAGACACTGGTGGTGTCCTGTCCTCCATCCAGAGATATGCTCCCAGGGAAGCGGAGGAGACTCATCCATGCCCCCCACCACGCTCAGGGAAGCCAGGGAAGTAAAGGCCATCCACCTCTCTCACTGGGGGCAGCTCTAGGTGGCACCAACAGGCACTGCCCAGGGCCCATGCCCAGCAACTCTCCTCAGTGCCCAAATGAAGAAAGAGAAAGAGATGCACGTCCCTCTAGGCAGCACCTGGCCATGAGGGCTGGCCCACAGCAGGTGTGTGCCTCCGGCAAGCCAGCTTCCTAAGGTACCCTCAGGAGCAACTCAGGGATGTGCCATGTCCACTGTCAGGCTGGGCCATGACACCACTGGGGGTGGAGAAGCCTACTCTGTCCACATCCAGACTGGGGCAAAGGCACTATTGTGAGGCCCACTACGGTAATGCCTGTCCTCCCTGGACACACCTGTGCTCCTCAGGCCAGGATGCAAGTGCGATGGAAAATCTCATCCAGTCCTGTACATAAAAACAGACGGATCCTGCCTGGGTGTGACGCAAGAGGAAGAAAGTATCACGACTGCCTCTTGCAAGGTCAGTTGCAATCACGCTGGAAAACAAGGCTCAAATTAAGCAAGATGGTGGTGATGTCTTCAGCTATCAACGGGTCCCCACCACTGTCCCAACAAGGTGGGGCTTACAAAGAGACAAGAGGGTAGAGAGGCCAGGCTACAGACCACCCTGGGGGTCGAGGGCAGGGCCCATGAGCCGCGCACTGGCCCCTCGCACTGGCAGGCTTACTGCCAAAACGAGATCTGAGAAGCCACCGCAGCTCCATGGACTGGCTGACAGTGGCGACAGGCGAGCCAACTGCACACTGCCCAGGCTCTGCCCATGCAGAATGAACAATGTCTAGTAAAAGGAGGACCCAATGCACAGCCACCAGGAGCAGGCGTGGCTCCTCAGGCTGCCGACTCAGGCGCGCACTCAGCTGCTCTGGGACAGCTACTTACAGGCACAGGCAAGACAGGCTGAGTCCAGACCCAGAAACTGGAGATGCATGCTTAGACCTGGCCTGAACCCTGGGCCCAGTGAGGCCCATCAGAACCCTCATCCCGCCTAGCTGCTGGGGCGGGGGGGGTCATGCAAAGGCCGTGTGAGGCTGACATCCCTGACTCCAGAAAGATGCTGGTAAGTCCCCAGCTATCAACAGGTCCCTGGTCACCACTGTCCTGACGATGTGGGGCTTACAATACCACACCATTCCACCACTGGCTCACAACAGCCCAACTGTCTCCACAATAGACATGCTTGCCAAAGAGTCTGTCACCAGGGCAGAACCCACCTTGAGCAAACCCGACCTTCTCACAGCCACCATCTGACCTGCCATCCTAACAATAGGGACTCAGGGGCCAGGCTACAGGGTCTACTGCCGTCTGGGGCCAAGAGGTGCTGAAGAAAGGCCAGCTGGGCTATAGGGACAGGGGAAGTGGCTGCTGGCCCCAGGCCTGCAAGCACAGCAGAGGGAAGACTAGACATGGCCTTCTCAGGCATCCTCACAGCCCGTTTCCCCTCCTGCTGCCTGAGGGTCCTGCAGGTCTATGCTCGTCTGGGGGGACAAGTGCAGACCCACCATCCTCTGCACTGACACACGTGAGCGCTGTTCCTGGAAACTCCCTGTTCAAGGCAGCAATGTCCTCCCCAGTCCTGCAAAACTCTGTGGAGTCCACCCTGGGTGGAACATACATCAGCTTCAGGGCACCTCCAGCACAGAGGGCAGCTCAGCTTCCAAATCTGTTCACATGCTATTTTTAGGGCCATCTCCCAGCACCACCATCAGGCAATCCACCAAAGCCGACCAGGCTCACAGGCCTGAAAGGGGCAAGAGCGCACCGCACCGCTGTAAAGAGTCCGCACGGCCCCGTTTCTCCTGAGAGCCACCGGGAATGCTCGGCCTGCAAGCCAGGCCCAGCCCACTGGCCCCAGGACACGCCCGGCTGTCAGAGCCTGGGTGGGAGCAGCACAGGTGGATGGTCTCCCATTGCCATCATCACCCTGCCTGCACCGGGCCACCCACACCTCTGCCAGGGCCACTCTGGCCACACATGATGTGTAGGCTCCCAAAGAGCTTAAGCCCCTCCCAGGCTAACACTGCCCTGTGGCCTTCCCATATCCATCCAGGGGCCAGAGAGACCCCAGAGTCTGATGAGACCCCAGCCGTGGTGAAGGACCATAATCTTGCTCTCTGAAGCAGCCTCCACTACCACCACCCACGCCCATGGACACCTGCCCCATCAGCCCTTCCTGAGGAGCAGATTCACCCCTCAGGAGGGAGCGAGCTGGCTCTGAGGCTTGAGCCCTGGGAAGGGACAATGGCATCCAACTGACACCAGGGACCCACATGCCCAAGGGCACCACAGCCCCACATGATCATCTGCACCAAAGCCAACCCAGGAAAATAATGGTGTTTGCTCACAGCCCTGAGAACTGCAGCCTGAGTACGGCAATGCCTACCAGGGGAAACCGAAGAGCAGTGAGCAGCCCTCAACCTGGTCTGGACAGCAGATGGGGGCAGAGGAGACACGAGCTGTGCTGGCCGTAGCAACAGGCCAGGTCCTTCTCCAAACCTCATGACATCCCAGGCCTACGGGCACTGCCACCCTGCCCCTCAGCCCACCCCCTGCTCAGTCTCCACCTCAGTTCAGCTATCCACCCAAGGAGCTAAGCAAACCCCCTGAGGGTCCACTCACAGACCTGCATGACCCCTTCCCATATGCCCACCACACATACCCAGCCTGACCTCAATTCCCACCGAGCTTTCACCAGCAGCACCATACTCCCATAAAATAGTTCAATGACCTCCTCACAACTCAAAAGGAAACCCAAATTCCTTGCCTAGCATCTTGGTTCAACTACAGGAACATCTTCCAGGGAGCTGCTCGATGCAGGCGCTGGGCAGAGACCATGCCAACCAGGACAGACACAGTCCTCCTGCCAGAGCCACAGCCAACATCAGTGGTGCACCAGGTCAGCCAGCAACGGGCAGCGGACAGAAGGGCAAGGAGGCCTGCCAGGCAATGCTCTCCACTGACCCTGCCCTGCACATCTGCAGAGGTGAGAGGGGAGGATGGGGCCAAGGCTAAAAATGTCCCAACACTGATGAAAATCACCAACCCAAAGTGAAGGAATCCACGAACTCCCAATTTGGGCAACTGCAAGAGGAACCCACACTGAGATACACCACTAGACAGGCAGGAGACAAAGCAGCAATCACAGAACCCCAGACCCCCTTGGGATATGTCCAGGCTGCTGACTTCTCTGCAGTCAGCAAAGTTACAGCTAATGCCTGGGACTTGGGGGTGGGGGTGGGGCACCCCCACACATGGCTGTGGCCAGCACACACCTTCCAAAAATGAGGGTAAACAAAACATCTTTAAAGAAACAAAACGAGCAGGCAGTCACCCAGCAGACCTTCACTGAGGGAATCCTGGGGATGCTTTTCAGACAGGAGGAAAATGATTCTTAGTTCTCAGATGCAAGAATAACAAAGAACAAAAAAGGACCAAGTTTTGAAGCTGACTGAATGTTGAGAGCATAGAACGGTAACGTCTTGTGGGCTTAAAAAGATGATTAAAATATACGATGACAAAGCAAATTGGAACAAAAGGCTCTGAGATGCCACATGGCTCCGGAGGGGAGTAAGACACAATCAACTCTAAAACAGGACAGCAAATGTGCTCATTAAAATGCACAGGGAGACCACCAGAGAAACAGAAGTAATAATAATCGATAAAGGGAGAAAATTAAGAAAAAAATTAAGCAGACGTGGTGGCATAAGTCTGCAGTCCCAGCTACTTGGGAGGCTTGAGCCCAGGAGTGGGAGGCTGATGTGAACTGTGATGACACCTCTGTACTCTAATGGACAACAGAGCAACACTTTGTCTAGGAAGGGAGAAAGGGAGGGAGGAAGGAGAGGGAAAGAAGAGAAAGAAACGGAACAAAGGAATGAAAGAAAGGATAATAAAAAGCACAAAAATAAAACAGTATACATAAATTCAAATATCAGCAATTGGGACATGGAATCCACATTCCAGTTAAAGAACAAAGATGGTCAGATGGAATGAAAACAAAATTGAAATACATGCTGAATAACCAAAGACATTTAGTATGTAAAGACAGAAACGTGTCTAACAGGCAAATACTACCCAAAAGAACACTTACGTATCCAATTTATCATCAAAGTCAATACTAAGACAAAAATCAGTATACATACAAAAATAGTCACATAAGTTCAGAACACCTAGAAGTTATTTTATTTCTGAAGATGTATGTACCTAATAACACAGCCTCAAAAGGTATAAAGCGGAAACTGACAGAACTATGAGAGAAACACACAAATTTACCCCCAGATTAGAAGGTTTTTTCTTTTTTATTTTGAGACAGAGTCTTACTCTATTGCCCTCTGTACAGTGCTGTAGTGTCACAGCTCACAGCAACCTCAAACTCCTGGCTCAAGTGACCCTCAGCCTTAGCTTCCTGAATAGCTGGGACTACAGGTGCCCGCCACCACACCTGGCTAGTTTTTCTATTTTAGTAGAGACGAAGTCTCACTCTTGCTCAAGCTGGTCTTGAACTCCTAGGGTCAAAGGATCCTTCTGCCTCAGTCTCCTAGAGGCTGGGATTACAGGTGTGAGCCACCACACCCAGCCTCAGATCAGAAGATTTTAACATACTTCTCAAGCAAACGAAAAAAGAAAACAGATCCGAATACCACAGTAAACCAAGCTTGAGCTAATGAAGGATATCAAACACCATCAACTGCCAAACACACATTCCTTTTAAGTACAGACAACATTTATGAAAACCAACCCCAAACCATGCCACAAAGCAAGCTGCAAAAAGTGTTAAGGGCCTGGTGTCACACCGACCACCTTCTCTGACTACAATATAATTAAATCGAAAAGGAATAATGCAAAAAAGATTAAGAATTGACAGTGAGGCTCGGCACCTGTGGCTCAATCGGCTAAGACGCCAGCCACATACACCTAAGGTGGCGGGTTCAAATCCCCAGCCCAGGCCCGCCAAACAACAATGATGGCTGCAACCAAAAAATGGCCGGGCGTTGTGGCGGGCGCCTGTGGTCCCAGCCACTTGGGAGGCTGAGGCAGGAGACTGGCTTGAGCCCAGGAGTTGGAGGTTGCTATGAGCTGTGATGCCATGGCACTCTACCCAGGGGGATAGCTTGAGGCTCCATCTCAAAAAAAAAAAGGTGGTGTTTGTTTTCCTGACTTCCATGAAAACCCTTGTCTTAGTTGGTTTGGGCTGCTATAACAAAAATATCATAGCCTGAGTGGCTTATAAACAACAGAAACTTATTTCTTACGATTCTGGAGGCTGGGAAGTCTAAGATCAAGGATACGGGGTCTGGTGAGGGCCACTTGTTGATTTACTGACGGCTGCCTTCTTACTGTGTCCTCACATGGCAGAAGGGGTAAGGGACCTCTTTTGGGACCTTTTTATAAGGGTATTAATCCCATGCATAAGGGCTCCACACTCATGACCTAATCATCTCCCAAGAGGCCCCACCCCCTAATACCATCACTTTGGGGATTAAGTTTCAATATATGAATTTTGGAAGGACACACACAAACAATAACAATCCTTATAATAAATCATTAAAATAATCTATAACAATCCTTAAAATAAATCTTCTGTTAAAATAATGACACATAAGTCCAGGCGCAGTGGCTCACACCTGTAATCCTAGCACTCTGGGAGGCCAAGGTGAGTGGATTGCTTGAGCTCAGGAGTTCCAGACCATCCTCAGCTAGAGCAAGACCCCGTCTCTAAAAATAGCCAAGTGTGGCAGGTGCCTGTAGTCCCAGCTACTCAGGAGGCTGAGGCAAGAGGATCACTTCAGCCCAAAAGTTTGAGGTTGCTGTGAGCTGTGACACCATGGCCCTCTACCCAGGGTGACAAAGTGACACTGTCTTAAAAATAATAATAATGACACATAAGTATATATGTAATAAATCAAGGTCTACAACATCTGATATGTAAGAAATATCACCTTGCCAATCCCTTGCACTCTTTCTTTCCAACTTAGGGTGGGCAGAATGGCTCCCGCAAAGAAGGGTGGAGGTGGTGACCAGGTGGTGACTTGAGAATACACCATCAACATTCACAAGCGCATTCAAGGAGTGGGCTTCAAGAAGTGTGTGCCCCTCAGGCACTCACAGAGATCTGGAAATTTGATATGAAAGAGATGGGGACTCCAGATGTGCGAATTGATACCAGGCTCAACAAAGCTATCTGGGCCAAAGACATAAGGAATGTCCCATACTGTATCCATGTGCAGTTGTCCAGGAAATGTAATTAAAATGAAGATTCACCAAACAAGCTCTACACTTTGGTTACCTATGTACCTGTTATCACTTTCAAAAATCTATAGAGAGTCAACGTGGGTGAGAACCAACTGGTGATTGTCAGATACATCAAATAAAGTTCTAAAACCAGCAAAAAAAAAAAAAAATCACCTTTTTTTATTCTCTTTAATTCAACCTAATTCTGATTCCCAAACTCCATCCCACTGGGATAAGAAGAAATCTCAATTCCAGCATTCTCTGTTGTCGTTGTTTACTGTCTCCCCACTGTACCCCAACACATAAACTCAAAACAGACGGCATCTTTGTTTTGTTCTCTGATGTATCCCAAGTACTTAAATGAGCAACTTGAAAGGCACTTCCCAAATATTTTTGGCACTCTTGGTGTTTCAGTGGATTTTTCACAGTGTCCCTGGGCCAAAAGAAATGCCTAATAGCTCTTTTTTAAATTCAGATTAATATAAGGGTACAAGTGATTAGGTTACATTGTTTGTCTTTCCAAGGTAAAGTTCAAGTTGCAGTTGAGCCCCCATCCAGAGGGTATGCTTATACCCTTACATTGTGCCCATTAAGTGAGAGCTTACCAGTCCCCCCTCTCCAACCTGCCCCCTGCTCCCGCCGCCGCCAGCAGTTTAATATACTTGTGCTTTTCTCTTGTGTGGGCAAACAGTTATTTTTCTGTTGTATTTCCATTCTTGTGGCACTTTACTAAGAAGAGTGTGTTTCAACTCCATCCAGGTAACTAGAAAAAATATGGAACCCTTCACGAATTTGCATGTCATCCTTGTGCAGGGGCCACTTATCTTCTCTGTATCATTCTAATTTTTAGTATACATGTTGCTGAAGCTAGCACATAGTTCTGTTTTATTAACTTGTGAAGTCCCAACAATGTAATAAGTATTATGTCTTTAGTAACTATTTTAAAAATAAAGCACACTCCTGGGTTGCAACACCAAAACAAACAAAAGAACCCAAAAACCACAAACGGAAAAAAATTTGTTTTCAATCTTATTCATAACTACTATTGCTTACAATGGGACATGTGAAACTTATGGGCATAGCAAACTCCTCCAACCTTGGAATTATCATAGATTGGATATTGTCACCCTTGATTCCTGTCCACACTGACTTTGCTACATACTTGCTTTTTTAGTCACAGGAGTTTCCAAAAGCCCAGCTTTGCAAAGCTGATGGCATCTAAAGAGAAATGTACTGGTTAGGTCTAAGGTTGAAACTGTGTACCAGTACTTGACTGCAGTCCAACAGATGTTTCTCTCAAAAATGTAAAATATCCCTCAGGTCCTTCCCTGTGAGTTTGCTATAGCAGTCTAGGACACCTGAAGATACACACGATGGGAACTACGAACCAAGCGCATGGTAGACATTCAGACACCAGTTCATGAACAACGTGAAATCTTTCCCTGTCAGGGTCATTTTAGAATCCAGGAAGCTTATGTGGAACCAGGAACGCAAAAGCTCTTCTAACCCAGGCCCTAATGGTAGCCCCGGCCACATGTGGTCACCAATCTGAACTGAGATGTATGTAAACATAAAATACATACTAGATTATATAGATTTTTGTATAAAAACATAAATTATCTCAGTAATATCTTTATATTGATTACTTGTGAAAATGTTAATTATTTCAGATAGGAATAAAATATATTTTTAAAATTAGTCTCACCTGTTGCGACCCGTTGGGCTCCTAAGGCCCTGGTCTCGATCCCTGAAAGAAGGAACCAGGCGTGATGCGGATTAGAAGTACGTGTTTGGCTCGGCACCTGTGGCTCAATTGGCTTAGGCGCCAGCCACGTACACCTAAGGTGGCAGGTTTGAATCCCCAGCCCGGGCCCGCCAAACAACAATGATGGCTGCAACCAAAAAATGGCTGGGCGTTGTGGCAGGCGCCTGTGGTCCCAGCTACTTGGGAGGCGGAGGCAGGAGACTCGCTTGAGCCCAGGAGTTGGAGGTTGCTCTGAGCTGTGATGCCATGGCACTCTACCCAGGGGGATAGCGTGAGGCTCCGTCTCAAAAAAAAAAAAAAAACAGAAAAGAACATTTAAGAAGAGAAAACTTCAACCCACCACATACCACTAAAATGGCTAAAAGATACTGGTCAAATCAAATGTTAGCAAAGAATGGACCAACCTAAACTCTCGTACATTCATGGTGGAAATACCACACAGGAAATGATGCACCTACTTTGAAAAACATTTTGTCAGTTTTCCACAAAATGCTACGCACATATTTATTATTCAGTAATCTACCACTTAGGCATGTAATCCAGAAGAAATTAAAGTATATTGTTTGCCAAAGCCTTATACAAAAATGTTCTTAGAAGCTTTATCTGTACAAGCTAAAAAGTGGAATAAGCCCAGGTGGTCATCAACAAAAAAATGAATAAACAAATTTTTTTTAAATTTATTTTTCTTACTTATACTTGTGTATATTAGGTTTCCACTTTTGCCTTTGCAGAATTAAAAAGGCTAAATTTAGGCTCAGCGCCTGTGGCTCAATCTGCTAAGGCGCCAGCCACGTACACCTAAGGTGGAGCATTTAAATCCCCAGGCCGGGCCGCCAAACAACAATGATGGCTGCAACCAAAAAATGGCCGGGCGTTGTGGCAGGCGCCTGTGGTCCCAGCTACTTGGGAGGCGGAGGCAGGATACTCGCTTGAGCCCAGGAGTTGGAGGTTGCTCTGAGCTGTGATGCCATGGCACTCTACCCAGGGGGATAGCTTGAGGCTCCATCTCAAAAATACATTCAGAAAAGAAATCAGATGATTGCTGCAACAAAATATTAAGCAATAGTAATAATGCAAAGAAAGTAGCATTCACATTGTCAGATAGAAGTACGTCTATTGTAGAATACTTTGATCAGTTAACTTCTTATTTTGTTTTTTCCAAAGTCTCAAAAAAATAGAGAACTAATAAAATGTATATAGAAAGAGAACACTGTACCCCATGATAGTATTAATGTACACTGCTATGATTTCATTAAAAAAAAAGTAAAAGATAATTTCAAAAATACAGATCATGCCAAATCTTAAAGAAAAAGAAATACTTCAAAATCATTCTACTTAATCTGGATACACCTGATATTAAAACTGGAGAAAATAAATTATTATAAAGGGCAAATTACAAACATTTCACTTATAAACAAGGATGCAACATGATAAACAACATATTAATGTGTTGAATTAAAAATTAATGTTTAAGTAATGTACTTTGGTACATTAATACAATTTATATGAGAATTAGTCACTATTTCCTTTCTTTCTTTTTTTTCTTCCTTCTCCATACCCCCTCCCTCCTTCTC